>JAGVSQ010007085.1:0-15668 GCA_022683975.1 Rhyacophila evoluta | reverse complement strand
ATATACTCCTCTTTCGGAGTGGATACATTCACAATGTGTAGATCCATATGCTCCATGTTGGGAGCGAAAATGGTAAAAAAAATAAAAAATATTGTACTTATGTAAGATTGTATACTATATTTTTTAATTATTTCATTTATTTCAGGTGTATTTGCAAAGAAATGGAAAAAAAGTTGACAAGAAACGTTCATCTATAAAGCAAAGTGAAACTGCCCCCACCTTCAATGAGGCATTCATTTTCAGCGTGCCACCGCAAGCACTATCCTCCGTGGAATTGCGAGTTACTCTCGTATACTATCCTATTGGAGTAGAATTTTTCCATATCACTCAACATCAGAAAATTGGTCACATCTTGCTTAGTCGCGAAGCACACAGTAAGGCCGGAAATCACTGGAATCAGATGGTTACTTCTCTCAGGAGACCCGTCTCCATGTGGCATGCTCTCAGAAGACCACACATTCAGTAGATCATTAAAGAATGAATATCTATCGCAAGTTTCAGACAGTGGTTTGACTTATTTGAGATAATATCCATTAAGAGAGTATTACTGGATACGCAGTATGTTCCACATATTATTTAACAACACACTGAATATCTGAGAAACAAACTTTGTCCTAAACTCGTAAATTTTCATATGAATTATAGCATCATTTTGAATTGGGATAACACTTTTGAGAAGCACTAATGATAAATATTGAATCAAAAGCAAAATAAAGCTTTATTCATAAAGTCCAATTTGACAGTTATTTATTATCTTAAATGGTTAGTTAGTGCTGTGTATCATTATAGGTATGCATTATAATACTAAAAAATCTGGTTTATAGATGAAATATCATTAATCTAAATAAAGAGATAGTACTAACTTAACCGACTGGTGGTAATACTAACCTAACCTATGAAGGAATCAGCTTGATAGCTGATAAGTTTTGTGGTGATTGTTTAAGTCGGCTGCCTGCAAAAGGCAGTCATTTTGGAAATCACAGAGAATAAATATGATGTTTTTCAATATTGTCATTGTAAAATGTGTGATTCTCGAGTAATATGCTTCCATTCCTCAAAAACAAAAAACTAATTGTCGAATGCTTACTAGAAGTCCTAAAAATAAAATGCCTAATGAATAGTGTTGGATATTTTTCGTATACTTCTTATAAGGAATGTTAAATTTTTAGCACAAGTTGCTGGCTCAACTTGAGAATAAATCTTTAATGATGTTAATAATGTAGAAAATTTGAAGGCTAAGAGCACACTGGTGATTGAAAAATTGTAAAACTTACAAGAATTGATACCATTCATGACAAAAACAATAAAAATAATTTAATAATTTAATAAATAGTAGTAATTTTGACAAAATGGTTTATGTACTACAATTCTATTTCAATTTAAATAAGTAAAATTACAAAAATTGCAAATTTTATAACGATCGAACAAATTTTTAAAGTGGATATTAGATGCATGCGTGATTAATGTTTTTATTGTAGTAAAGAATTCCCCTGGGGCGGACTGCCAAAGTGGCTATAGTTACTTTCACCGTTTCTATTTTTCAAATCATCTTTGAGAGTGATATTACGAATATCCGCATTTGTATCTTGACAATCTGAAGATATCTACTCCAAAAATTCAATATATGTATCTCCACAATGTGAAGAGTTATAGTATATTATCTTGATAGATTATTTCCACAGCAAATAGTTGTCAGCCAACTGATCAACCTTTTGCCATCCAGTTTTGCATTTTTGAATATATTAGAAATTCTTGGCAGCTGTGGAATTTAAACTTGCAAATTTTGGCACTGATTTCCCTATAATGGCGGGTAAAAATCAAATATGTCAAATTAATAATAATAGAACAAAACACATTTTCCTATTATTATTAGGTACGTATCAATCAATGTTCCTTTCATTCATACTAATTTACTAATTTTGGCAATTAAAAAGTGTTCCTCGATTGTTGCCAGTGCGCTCTTTGTCTATATATCGTGATATTGTTACTAGCCTGGTGAGATGTTTATATTATCTTATTTAGCCACAAGACTGCTACTGATCTAAAGCTTTATAAACCTGGTAAACTTAAGATAATAGACACGTTAAGTGATCTATGCCTTCAACACTTGTGGATCATAAATTTCGCTATCTTCATGATCGCAAGGAGAGTTGTATTAACTTTCTCTGCCCAGGGATCACTCTGAATATTGTATAAACATAATATTTAATAATTTTAATGTAGTAGATATTTATTTAGAACACAGGGTGAAATATCTATGTTCAAAATTAATGTGAACATGAGTTTTATTTAAATTATATTATACCACGCATTCAAACTATTTACATAGAGTAAAGAGCCAATATGAGGCCAAGGTAAGTAGGGCACTTGCTCCAGACACAATATCTTAAAGGCTCTTTAGAGAAAAATATAGTTTACAAAATATTTATATCTCTTATCTATCCCGTTAAATCGTATCCTAATATTAATATTGTATTCTATATAATTTTTTTGATGACAGTGACATGTACATTGTGTGAAAAACAGTTGAGAATATAAAATTTATGTGCAATATACATGTAGTCTTGAACAAAAAAGTTGAATATAGCTATAATTTGCATTCAAAACACCGATTTCAAATAAGGAAAATTGCAATAACAATGTTACCATATCTGAAAAATGTTTACAAATAATGTTTATCTTATTGTGATGATTTTAAATGAGTGCCCAAAATACTCATCCTGACTCTATTATAATGTATAATCTGTTACTCAGTTTAAACAATATTTCAACTGTGTGTTATTCATAGCAAAATTATGTTGCACTATCGCCCATTGCAATGATCGACAATCAAGAATAAAAATATCATAACAATTTGATATTGTGTCAATATATCATATATTGTGACAAAAAAGATCAAGGGCTACTTATCAGGTTAAATTTCGCAATATAAAGACAAAACATTTTGAAAACTATGTGCTATATATTGAATGTATCAGCAATATAATTATTTTATCGTATACATCATCTTATATTCTAATTAGATACTTCTATTGTTTATGGATTGAACACATAGTGATAATGGAACTCTGAACAATATAATTAGTTCTAAATTATTGATGGTTTATGTATATAATATAAAAATGTATATGTAATTATTTATGGATAAATATATGATACACCTAATTGTTGCTTGGTGAGTAAGCATTGATATTTCAAGCTTTCACAGCTCTGTGTTTGTAGGTACTAATATTATTATTTGCATCACTGCGTTGGAAAGGTTACAGGAGAAGATTAGGCTGCGGATGAAGAATAAACATTCAAATTTTATAATGAACAACACATCATTAATTGTTCAATGTAAAATGAAGCAAAAAATCACGTTATATAAGGGTAAATTTGAATATTCGTGTATCAGTAGTGTAAGTGCGTAGGACTCTCAACAGGCGGGGTAAAAAAAACATGTGTGTAAATTGAGATTTTTTTATCAAAACATTATTTTTATAGTGCTTTAACTTTAGATCATAAGCTATCAAATTGATTTGTTTAAATCACTGTCAGTTTATATAAATACAATCAGTTTAGATTGTTTTATTTTATTATTATTGCATGCTATGTTCCAAATTTCATTTCAATGAAAAACATGTTTACAATAGTAAACAGCGAATCTTCTGTTTGTTATTCAAAGGGTTATTCAACCAATGAATACATCATGTATGTACAATATAGAATAACACAAAGTGAATGAAACTTTTTAGGTATTCACAAAACAAACAATACTTTATAGGTTATAAAAAGAACAATATATCCAAGATTCCTGTGTAGTAAAAATCAAAGTATCATTTCTACCTACATTTGTCATATATTTTGATTTTAACAATAATAGTTACAGGCAAAATCAATGAAGACCTCTCTTGATTGGCTCCACTCCCCTACTTTTGTACATTAGAAAGCCTCCAAAAATTAAATAGTTCATCCATCCAGTGACCTCTACCTTTATAATTTTTTTTTTACTATCATTGGATGTCTGGATTGATCCAGTTATAAACTTATATTTGAGGTATTCACCCAACTTATGTTTACTTGTAAACTTCACTTTGATCATTCTCAGAATGCATTTTTGTATACCATGCTGAGTTTCTGGACCTTTCTTTTGAGGTTTAATGTTCTCCAAGAATACATCTTTAGGAGTCGACATTAGTTGAACACTTTATTTTCTTTGTTAATGAGAGATTACAATTAATGACTTTGTTCAGGCAGCTAAACCTTCATGACAATTTTATATCTTTGAAATTCAACCATTTACATTCACTTGCTGTCTCAGATAGATGTGATCTTCTGCCTAATTGAGCTGAATACAGTCCAGTAGGATCTATCTTCAACTAGCAAAAAAACTAATTGTTATTTTCATTTTAAAATTTATTTCACTGCTGGAGATCTTCAGGATCTTGCGAGACGATAACACACTTATCAAGAATATTATACTCATTACAAGTAAAACTAATTGTTGCATAGACTCAATTTTTCATCACTGAACAAATTATTTCATCCGTTAATACTAAGAAAAAATTATGTTAAAAGTACTAAGATTTTAAACATTGGACTGTTAACAATTATAATATAAACACACTTTAAAATGATATTGAATCTTTTGATCATATTATAAACTTGCACCAATTTAAAATGTTTCCGGTAAATTGTTTTTATGTGACTGAATATCTTCCATTTAACAAATAAAAAACATTAGAAATTTAGTGTAAAATACTTTCTATACTGTTTACTGAAATTTTTAAATGCTACATTGTGTAAGGGATCTGTTCATAATTTTTATTTCGAAATAAAACCTCATACTGAAAAGACTAATTTTTTAATTAACATATCCCTAAAGTCTACAAAATTACTATTTACGCTATAAGCTACATATTATAAATGGATCTTCATGAAGACTGGTTATAGACTATTTATTCAACCTTTTTAATCCACGTTGTGCATCAGAATAGATTTGAAAGAAACATGGTATGTATATATATATATATTTTAACCATGTCTGCTTTAATAATGGATGATATAAATCTCCACAATCTTAAGACTTATTTTGACAGATTTTTTTATGGAGACTGGTTATCAGCCCAACTTAAAATATAATTAAATGTTATAATAACTCAACATATCAGGTATCTATTCCTGCATTGGCCCTCATCGGGAAGCTAGAGATATCTTGAAATGAGTAAAGTTTTTCTATGACATTCAATTATCTTGTTGAATTCACCGATAAATTTGTGGCAAAGGCATTACTCTATATCATACATTATAGAAGGCAATATAAAAGTCCTACATACATAATCATTGTGCTTTATAAAGGCCCGATGATTAACATCTGTAAGATAGTTAAAATATCAAAGGATGTCCGTAATTCAATGAAGTGTGAACAAGGTTAAGTCGTCTGATGACCGACATCAGATAGGTACAGGTGTTCAGAGGTAAGTAAATATCTTAGTAGTCATTATTTCTCCATCTGTATAAATTGTAACACCTATTATGAAAAGTAAAACACCATGTTAATACATTTGTGACCCAAAAGGATTCAATTATAAAATTATTAAAACAACTATTTTTCAACAAGTTAATTTATTATATTTCACTCACTTAAATAACTTCAGATAAATTTCAATTCAACTAGGCAACTTTTTATAAAAAAGGAAAAAAAAGGAAATTATAAATTCTAATGGCTTCATTCATCTGTACGCAAAGACACACTCTATATAACAACTGATACATCATTAATGTGGCATTATTTTTAATTCTATTAGTCGATTAAAGCATTGAATATGGATAACAAATAATTCTATTGGCAAGCTTATACATTACGCAGGTATCTGAGAAATGAAATTAATTTTCAAATTTGATTGAAGAAGATCACAATACACATTACATTGCAGAGGTTTCTGTTTTGATACGCACTTTTATTTTTACATTAGAAAGTAAAAATAAAATAAAAAATTTAAATTCTTTGTGTTATTTTTTCTTTATATGAAATGGCTGCTCATTTACTTCGTGTTTGTAATAGCAGAGTTCAACTGTAATATGTGATTAAGTTTTGTAGGTTATTAAAGATTATGTCATACGTGAATTGAAAATATGGTAATTTTCACAAATATATTTTGCATGCCTTTTTGTAAATCATTTGAAATCTTTAATAAAATATCCTCATACAATAAGCAAATACAATTAGTCATGTACACAATATTTACATTTCATATATAAAGTAAACATTTTAAATAAACGTTTGACATATTTTTGAATAAGTTCGTTTGAATTGATAGATAAATTTATGAGTAACATTCGTAATGGTCTAAAAATATTGTCTCTTATACACATTAATTAATAATTAAAGTAATAATCAAATGGCCAAGGTCAATCAATCAATATTCAATGTTGACTTGGTCAACTTCTGGGAACAAATTATAAATTAAAAACTAACATAATTAACTTTTTTACTCATAAATTAACACAACATTTGCACCACTTTAGAGCTTCAAATTGAAATATAATTTTTACAAGTTAAAACAGAAGTTAAATGGTCAAGTAGTTTATTAATACTCATTTCTAAATAGATTGGTTTTCTATTCAGTTGGCAAACGTGAGAAAACATTTTTGAAAGATAAAAATAAAAATCCACAGCATTCGCAAAAACTAACCTGGCGTGCAGAAGGGAATTAACTAAATTTGAAAGTGTATTTTTCCCCTATATTTATAATAATCGGTTGCTTTTTGACACAGCCACAAGGCATCAATGGTATTTTTAATAGAAGAGGAACAAGAGAGGGTTTTTAGCTAATAGCTTCATACCGTTTATTTATTCAATATAAATAAGAAATTTTGTGCAGTTAAAAATATAAACGTGAAAAAAGATGTGACTTTATTTTCGTTAATTTATGTGATGTCAAAATCAACATAAAAACTATAAAGACAATTATCCTCAAAAATAATATTGATTGTTTCCTTTTCACACAAGTCAAGTCCTTTTATTAGGAAAGTATTAGGATACTAGTAATTATCACATTAGATAAAACATATCCGGAAGGGCTATATAATAAAGTACACAAATGTAAAGAAAAACAAAAATTGAGCAAATAATAAATCAGTTCGCGGTAATTGATACAATGCTACAAATATTTTTCTTATTCGCTGCTCTAGTGAATGTAATAGTGTCAATTCAATTAATCGCGAAATATTCAAAGCTATACAAAACACAAATAGACAATATGAAATGTTTTAGTAACCATCAGTTCTTTGACACATAACTGAGTGCAAACTATCTAGGAATGATTCTAATACATAAAACAAAAAGAGTTAATCATTAAATTAATTTTATCAACCGATCAAAAGAAATAATTTACAATTAGGTATGATAAAAAATACAAAACAAACAACATTCAATAATTATTATTGAAGCCTAAAGACTATTTTCAGGCAATTTTATTTCAAGATAAATGCACAACTTCGTTATTGTAGACATTATAATAAATTAGGACCTCGTAAGATGATTCTCGAAAAAATATCTTCAAGTTTTTATTACATCAATATGAAAGTAGTGAAAATAACATGGCGTATAGTTTTTTTTTGCCTTTTTATAAATAAATCGATAGTGCTAATTTAGACAACAAGTGAAGTAGCAGGAAAAGCGTAATTAAAAGTATTTCAAAGTTCAAGTTTCACGTCAAAGTTTTCAAATAAAATTAACAATGCGTACAAACATAGCACGTTACGAAATTATTAATATCTCACCTTAAGGTTCAGATAACATTGGAAATTATAAAATTAGTGTCAATAAATCATGGGCATTTGTTTCCAATTGCCTTGTCAAAACATAGGTAACAAATAACTTATAAATAATTATCATTATTAAATAAATAGGTAAAATTTCACTATTCCACTGTACTAATTTATGGTCATTTTAAAACCATCAACTCATTCATCTTGGCGGAATTTATTATTGATGGTTTTATCTATAAAATTAAAACGATTCTTTTTTTATAATACTTTTTATATGCAGGACAAGTTTTATGCCATTCATTCAGCTAAAAATGTCCTTTGAATGAATTGAGATGATTTAAGTACTAATAATACTCATCTTGAACATTTGTAATGCCAAAATCTGCAAATCAGCTAACTCCACCCACGGTCGAAAAACTGATTTTAATACAATTTTATTCAGCTTTAATTTTTCTAACACACAGAACGCACAAAATTTGAAATATATAAAATCACCTACACATGCTACCAGGAAACTCCATTTAGTAACATAAACATTCACCAAAGTTTTTTGTCTCTCCTGAATGTTTCACACAAATGGAGTTGGCTGGTTTACAGATTAAGCAATCTATTATCCATGAAAGTTTAATTTAAGCAGGGGAAAAACAAAATTACATTTGAAATAATTAAATAAACCGTTAAAAAAAGATGTTTTAGTGATTGTAACTGAATCATTCAATATGGCTGTTTGGTGTACACTTTATTTATTTTGACTACTCAGTTTGAATATTTCGTATGTAAAATTTTTGTGCTGTGTATTTACTTTTTTCACAAGATTTTGGAAATTTGTATTTAAAATAAGTTTGGCGGAATAGTAAAATATTGCCAATAAATTAAAAGACATGGTTCAGGTTATATTAAGATTAATTATACATGAAATAAGATAGAATTGAAAACATTGCGATAAGTAGATATTAATTATTGACTGATAGTTTGGTATCTGAATTGCATTCGTTATATTTATAATCATTAGAAAGAAACTGATTTTTAAAAATTACTATAAATTTTATTATTATCGATGTTACAACTATAATTAATTGAAAAATACCTATCTTTTCTCGATGAACAGTCTTTTATCTTCAATTTAGATTTAACGTTCTATCAAATATTGTTACATCATAAATAGTTTCTCTTCGAGTCTCTTTCAGTGTATTTTTTTATAAATTTTTAATCCAAAAAATATGCTTTGAAATAAATTGTTATGAATATAGGTATATTTTTTTTTTAATTTCCATCGATTCGATTGAAAACGTTGGTCCCGACTGCCCAAGGGTTATTTACAAAGTAAGCATTTGATATAGATACATATACGCACATATGCCATGAAAAATTACAATTCTGTCAAATTTGATATGACATAGGATAGTTAAAGAAATTGTTGACTTGTATACATTGAAGACAACGAACAGTTTTCTAATAATTATGTAAACAGTGAGTCTTTCAAGTCAAAGACTTTTCAAAATATAAATAGAATTTACATTAACAATAATTTGGGAGTTGACGATTGCAATGAAATTTGAATTTAAGTAAATTTAAAATTATTAAATTCAAATTAAATATCATCGCAATCACCTAAGTATGGATGAATTTATGAAAATCATTAAACAATGTAGATGCAGATTTGCATATGCACGCGTATGCAAATATAAAAAAGCACAAATAACTACAATTTAAAAAATTACTTACACACTAAACAATAACTCCCTCTTGTAAATAGATTACAGTTTATCATATTTATTCCTTTGTAAAAAAATACTAATATGCCTACGACAGAGAGATCACAGCCTAATTGAATCGGGTCGAGGTAAATCACACGGCATATTATTTGGTACGGCCCTTCCTGCCTCCCTCCCGAGTCCCTTCCGCCATGTTGCGAGACAGCCCTTCACCGCCGACTGACTCCGAGGAAACCCCATGATTATCACTATCACGCTATATCTTTTAGATTTCGATCACAGGCGTTGACTGTTACAGATTATTATTATCCTATGGGCAACAACACATGGGTCAAGTCCTCACGTCTTTGCTCGGACTGCCACATTCAAAAGTTCACAAAAATATTTTAGCTATACCGTATTTCACTATTCTCTTAGCCTATTGCTGTTAAAGTAGTAGAATTTTTTCCAATAGTATTGTCATCAGTTGTTCTGAAAATAAAATTACAGAGCCATCATTAAAAAACATATCTTAAGACAACAGGACTATGCTCCACTTTTAAAGTAGACTTTTTAAACTTGTGTATTAAGGGTAGAAATAATATTACAGGCAGTAAGTTCAAGGAGAATCAAATAATTGGTATTTGTGTAATTAACATGTAAATAGAAGACAAGCATAACATTATTATTTAATGTTATGCTTATCTTCTATCTTACATGTTGGTATTGGTGGACAACTGCCACATATCAAATTGGTTCAAAACACTAGTTATCAAAAGATACACGACAATTAATACTTCTTGTATCTTTTTATTAAATCAATTAACATACAAGTAAAGATTAGTATTACCTGTAAATGTGCGTTGAATGCGAAGCGTTATGATAATGTGCGGCTAGAGGAAGACGGGCGAGTCGTTGATCTCTTCTTCTCTGAATGACTGCCCGGCCCAGGCGACCTGGTCGTAAGGAAGCAATTACAGACCGCCACACCAATCTGCAAATACAATTATAACAATAATCACATCTATTCTTTGCACTATAAGTGCACATTATTCTTTCAGGATATTTATCATTTACCCCTCTCTAATACACATTCTTTGTTGAAAATGTTGTATCTTTCTAGAATTTTTTCGATTATTTGTCCCTTGAGATAATTTTTCTGTCTTGTATTTAAAAGCATGCATATCATTTTTTTTGATACATAAAAATACAATAAAGACATCAAAAGGTTTTTCAATATTGATATTATATAAACTGTATCTTTATGAGAATTGGGTATTAAGCGACCTGTCGGTCTTCTATATTAGACACTAATATCATATTTATCTTCAAAAAATACCTTTAATGGATCTACTTTCAAACTAATTATTGTAAAACACTGAAGTACAACGGTTGAAAAATGGGGAAACAAAAGTGACATTTTAACAGTGAAAATGGTTTGTACTGAAAGTATAGATTGTCTTCTTACCTAGGAGCTAGTGCAATGACAGCGCTGAGTATTGCTATGAGCCAATATTCCGGCGTAGCCAATGCGGTTTGCATCACCCAATAGTTGGACGGGAGACCCATACACTGCACGCAAATCGAGTTATAAATTAATGAGAAACCATAAAAGGCACCCAGTGATCCCAGCAGCGACAGAACATGGAGAATCGTCTGAAGAAAAATATAAACAAAAATAATGAAATGCTAATGTGATAACACCCAGGTTGATTTGCGGGAATGTTTGAAATCAGGGCTGACAGATACGAGAGAAATATCTGACTTTTCAGGTGGCAATGTTTCTATTTAATAATATAGACTGTATTTAAACTGATGTCCATATGAAGCTATGTGTATTTGAGATGGCTAAAAAAATAAGATGAGGTTGGATTAATAAACAGTTGAATAATTTATTCTTAATTACAACTAAGCACATTTATTTTACAAAGATTTTGATCGACTGTTTAGCTTTTTACGCCAATGTCAAGACTAGTCTTACGCATAACCTCTAGAAATGATTACAAAGCCACGTATTCTTAAGTGACCTTTTTAACAATCTTTTTTATAATAAAATTTTAATCTGCTGTCTTCAGTCGAAAATAGTATAAAAAACATGATAACCATAAAAAAATTATATGATTAATCCTTACCCAACTCCTTGTTTCAATGGCAACATGAAGCAACATAACGATAATACAGGAACTTGATATTGTTATCCCGAAGAGCCAGAGGTCCACACTGCTGCCCCAAAAGGCGTGCAAGGCCGTGAAAAACAGCACGATACTCTGATACAGAGCATCGGCCATGGCAAGCCAGTATGAGCGAGGTCGATATGCAGCCCCCAGTCTAGAAGCCGCGTACAGTCCGGGGCGTTCTAGCAATAAGGCCTCAGGAGCCGCTCGGTCATACACTCCTAAAGCATTACATAGTTCTCATTAATTAAAATATCTCATGCAGCTAGCTTAGATGATGCAAATTGATTATAATTATAAAAATAAAGCAATGTTATATGCTTTAACCAAATAAATATTGTAGACAACTCTTTGAATAATTCAGAATTCGCTATATTATATCTTTACAGATGAAGCATTGATAATAATTATTGTAAAGGATTAAATAGAATATGAAACTAAATAAACATAGATTCTTTGAGAGTGTTACTTACCGATGGCAAGAGGAGGCAATGATGTGAAGAATAAATTATACAACATGAGAAACATTTGGTCGACCATCACGCAAGCTGACCAACCGCAGAACAGTTGAAACCAAAAGACGAGGAACACGAATGTCTGAAAATCAAAATAAAGTTATTGGTCAATAACCAGACAAGTAATAGCTCATTGAAATTATCATGTAATGCATCAACATAAATATTTACTAGTTATTCATAATATTTTGTCAACACATTCTCATTACTGATTTGATAATTAAATAAATTAATGTTAAAGAAATGACCTAATAAATTATTATATTAATACCAAGTCTTCAGAAAACAGAATTTTGACAAAGTGTGGAGTTTATGAAAACTTGTCTTTCAACTTACGGCATTTTTATAGAAAAAGTAGAGAATCATCCTGGCAAGTCGATTGTAGCACCAATGCCCGTGAACCAAAAGGAATCTTTCTAAATATTTGAACCTAGAGATGGCAAAATCTGAAGCCATCACAGCTTGCATACCCTCCATTCCAGATATTCCTGAAATATCACAAAATATGTCATATTAATAACCTAAATAAAACTGTGGATTATAAAAATAATATCATGCCAACACCTCCAAATACAATTAAGATATGATTCACCTTATAATCCAAGGTAAAAAAAAAGCAGTACAGGCGGCCCTTGGCATTCGCACATTCTACGTCTACACAATTCGCTATTTTGCACATTTTTCAAGGTTTTTTTTGATAATATTTAATTGAGTTGATATTTTTAAAGGTCTCATTTCATGCTGACAGTTACAACTTTAAATTATAATGTAAAGCATTATTAATCCAGGATACCCAAAATTTCTGTAGAATTTATACCCGGAGATCAATGTTGTGTTTCTCCTTCCAAATACTACCTGCATCATACAGTCCATGGACCAACCAGTGATAGCTACATTAAATGATATTTTATTGAAGACAATAATGAATCAGGCCACCGAGGCAATTGGCAGGGGAGGTGAGACTTCACTAAGAGATTTTTGGAGGAAATACGGAACTGTAATAATGGAACACAATGAACAATATTTGAGACTCATGGTCTGAAATAAAAGAGCCAATAATGAAGGGTTCCGGAAACAATTATGCCTACAAATAATGAGTGATTTTATAAATTCAGAAAAATCTCCAGTAAAATATCACAAATGAAATAATTAGCCTTATCCACGTCAACAACAAGGATGTTAATGATTTGATTGAATATCTCTCAATACCTCTGTTAAATGAATACTTAATTGAGCAACAAGAATTAAATGAAATACACAAAATACAATTTTTGATGTTTTTTTTTTTAAAAAACCTCTAATATCCAGCATTCAAGATTCATACACATTTTCAGGAACCAATTATGAGCGAAAGTCGAGGGCCACCTGTAATTTGAATGAAAGGTAGAAACATTATCTTATTGTTCTAAGCACCTGTTTTCAAAATCCGGGTGTAGTGGTAACAGAAAAAATATAAAAAACAAATCATGGTTTTAACAAGACATTCAAGATCTACAGAACACAAAGATCATATATTTTTTATTAATATCCTTTGTATTATCAGTATGTAGACATGATATTTAGCTTTATTTACCGATTCCTACATCAGCCGTTTGTATCATAGAAACATCATTAGCACCATCACCAATTGCTAAAGTTGTCACTCCCATTTCTTCTTTCACAACCTGTTGATAAAATAAGTACGCTATAAGAATATTATAACAGTAAACTTAACAATAATTTAGAAGAGCAAATATGGTTGAAGCATTATTTCATTCATATCTCAGTTTTCTGTGAATTTCAGAAATAATAATTTTCTAGAGGTGGTCTGATCAAAATGATTACCAAGTCAGTGTAAAGCCTATTTCTAAGAATAATATATATGATATATTTTAGAGAAAGGTGTTGACTGCTGTAAGTGTTTACCTTGACAATGTATGCTTTCTGAAGAGGCGTAGCACGACAGCACAGTACTGATATGCACCGTCTTGTAAGTTCTAAGAAAGGTCTTGTAAGGTTGGAGCGTTTGTCTAGAATAAAAGTTAGCGTCTTTCCATCGACCACGAGAGCCCTGCCTTTACTGGAACTGGTAGGGAACGGACTCACTACTATTCCATTTCCATCATCTGTTATTCCTATGTTGTCCATATTGTCAAGATAGCATCTGTAAGAATTGCAACAGCATGTGAAACAAAAATTTATAAGCACAACAGGCGAGTAATCAAACAAATTGTTTTTGAATTACTTTGAATAGGGTATTGAAATGTGACATTGCATTCATGTTAAGAAAATGAGTAAATAAATTTCTCAAATTACTTATAAGATTATTGACATTGTGAAGTGATGTACAAATAATTTTACGATAAAATTTACGATGAGTTCTGTTTCAAAATGTTTGTTATGTGTACCTCGGTCCATCAAATATGCTTAAATTTTATATTAAGAATCAATCAAAAAAGAATTTTATAGATATAATAAATATTTGTTGTAGTATTGTTTACCTTATGGTCGATTCAGCTTGGTCTTTACTGCGAGCCATTAGTTTGAGTAGTTCGACTTGCGGTGGAAAAAGTTTAGCAGAGTATGCGACGTTAATAGCTGTCTCAGGTTTATCACCCGTCAGCACCCAGACAACGATTCCAGCCTCTAGCAGAGCCGCAATAGTATGCGGAACACCTTCCTGGAGCCTATCTTCAATGCCGGTGGCACCCAACAATACAAACTTACTTTCTAGACTGCTGTAAGCTTCACGAATTTTTCTTTCTCTATTATCTAGCGCTAATTCGGCACTTTTAAGTTCTTCTGCCCAATTTTCATACTGTTCTACAGTGATTGTGCGTTTTGCTACCACAAGAGTTCGTAAGCCTTCACGGCCATATGCATCAATCTGCTGCTGAGTTCTCATAAGAGCAGCTCTCTCCGCTGAACCTTCAGGTGATGGGGCTAACGCTTCCAAGAGAGTCGTATCAGCACCTTTACAATAGACGGTGACAACAGGTGAATTTGGAAGCCTCACCACTATTGACATACATTTCCGCGTCGAGTCAAATGGAAGCACATGTAGCACAGGAATTGACAAAAATTCACCATTCATACTAATAACAACTTCTTTTGGGTTTCTCTTTTCTAGACGGCACCCATAAGCTAATGCTGCTTCGACTAAGGCAAGTTCATCAGGACTTTCAGCTTCAAATATCGGTTTAATAGCTGTCGGTGTCAATTCAGATACAGTTGATGAGTTGAGTGAATTTTTTCCATTTTCAGAATTTTTATCACGGTTAAATATCTGAGGGATTTGTAGAAACTTCGGTCTCTCTGGAGGCGAAGAAGGAATAGGAGGTAACCCAGTCTGCGGACGAGGAGAAGGCAATGTTGAAGTAGGAGGGGAAGGTGTGACAGACCTCGATTCTGTCAAACGAGAATATTTCTCAGTAGTCATAGGAGGCTGTTTAGTTTTAATTCTGGTCCCGTTAGCGATAAACTTTGGTGCACGTCCTATACTCGGTGTTTCAACAATACCACTTGCGTTCATAGTATCATGATGAGGAGTG
>JAGVSQ010007084.1:0-15668 GCA_022683975.1 Rhyacophila evoluta | reverse complement strand
AAGAAAAGACCTTCTCGTTCGCCGTAAGATTTTGCAAATTTTTTAAAAGCTACAATATTCACCATAAAATATCTCTTATGATTTCAAAGATGTAAGTACAAAATAGAAACATTAAGTGTAATCAAACATTATAAAAACTGGTGAGAAAAATTCGTGATGATTTATATGAGTTTTAGCTTGAATTAAATGTGTGTATTAAAGGAATGATTAAATGTAGCAGTCTCTATTGGCTGAGTACTTTTCATTGGACGTTTTATGTCTGAATTAAGAGCTTCCGGCGTCGGAAAGCTGACGTCGAATACATAAATGTTGTATGAACGCGGAACATTTTTAGAGAAGCTTTCGATAGATTAGGCATTATTGAATGTGCGCGTTCCCTGAATAATATATGTATATTTCAGATTGATTTTTCCAATTACAAATAACAAATACCTTAAACCATTTTTTTTTTATAAACACAGCATAATTTTTAATGGTTTATATAAACCTCTTATACAAAACTAAGTACGTTTACCATTCCAACAACTGAAGCGACGAATTAAAATAAATTTGTCTATTCAAATGCTGTATAATAAAAATATTCATCTCAAAGTCCTAATAATTTTAACTGAAAATTTATATGATTTGCCAAAAAGTTAGAGAGTACCTCTTCAACCGACCCGAATAGCTAAAACACTTCACATAATTCTGTGGTACGTCAGCGAGATTATTTCATAATTTTGCGATTGCTTGATTCAGTTAAAATACAAGTGTACTTGAGAATGTTTTCAAAGATTTGAACAAGTGGGTCAATCATGGCTGCCAGTATATGGTAATAAGAATAATTCAAAACAAAATTTACATTAAAGGAAGACTTTTAAAACCATTATTCTATAACCTTCTTTTTCTATTAATCTTTAGAGTTTAATTAATCAACATTGTCAACTGATACGACAAAGTTAGTGAAAGTTGATTTAAAACTATGGAATATATCAAATATTTAATCAGACGTTTTAAAAATATAATTATTTTTAATTCGAGATATTGATAAATATAAGTTTATCATAACAAGATGATTTTCATTCTCTGGTAATATTAGAATCATAAATTATCAAGCCATCTCTGTGTATATGCGTCGGTTGACAGGGAAGAGCTTCTCGTATCGGTTTGACCATTCGTCGGACAGGTTGGTAAGAGATCATTTTCTAGTTAAAAAAAATACGAAATCCTACAGCGAGTGGTCAGTTGTTTCTCAACAAGATTACATATTCACAGAGCCTAATTAATTTAAAAAAAGAATCACAAACATTCTAGTGCGCGCTAACTAATGTCGTGGGAAGCTGGTCCTGGTAAATTTTTGGCACTTTGAACGTTTGTTACGCCTCAGTATACTTCCACATACCGGTTGTAGATATGTGACGGGTGGTTTGGGGGAAAGCAAGTTTCCACCACAATGCATATATTATATAAATATGTGTGTGTATAGTAGAGTTTTGTGAAATAAATCTGCTTAATATGAAAATGTAGCAAGAACAATTATTTTTAAGAATACTGCTTTTCTACATTGCAATCTACTGATACTACATTAAAGATGTAAACTGTAAAAAAACATATTTTATATTTAATTTTTTTCCTACCAAAATTGTCATCTACAAGTAAATTATTTTAATAAGAGATAACGTATACAGTTATCACGACAGTTCGTGGAAAAATACAAGTTGCATTTAATATTAAATCACTTCCAATGAAATTTGAATCAATCTGTGCTTGGATCAATATAATGATGTACTCCTTTATTACTCACAGCATAATAAAAACTCGAAATATTAACTTAAAAATAAAATCTAAATTCTATTTCTTTTGATAAGTAATGTAACATAAAACTGATTGTGTAAGTGTTAAAAATATTATTTCGTTAAATAAAAAACTATATTTTAAAAGTTACTCTAAATTGTAATTGTATGAGCTTAAAAATATGACACTCAAGTTGCTGAAAAATCTATCAATTCCAACCTTCATTCAGACTTCAAAATGTACGCGTATAAACTAATATGATTCTTATTTAAAATAAGTAAAAATATAAATAACCGTACAACGTAACTATAGAAATATATGCGCTAAAATAAGAAAATGACCCACGTGATTCAGTATCTACAGTTTAGTCTAGTCCTTAACTTCAATAACGTTTTTCGTTAGTTAAAAGATTAGATTTAATTAGATCAATGATTTAAAAATACGACAAACACAGTCCGACGCCGACTAGCCGACGCCAATATTTATTTTAGTTTATTGATCCTAAATTACTTGACCAATTAAATATATTCATTATTTTAATAAGGTTTATTTTTGATGAAAATTACGCAGACAAGCGCAAATATTTTCCACGTGGTAAACTGTCTAATTTTCCAACCGCAATTTATGCAATTGCATGCGTGTATTTTTGAAGTGGACACTTGAAGGAATGAATGCAACCGGGAAATGGTTGGATCGTCTCTCTCTTCCTCGTCTGTCTCTACAGTGAAATATTTTAATTAATTACTCTGAAATATCATCAAAAATCTTTGCGTGCTTTTAGATTGACTTCAACTGCTTCAATTGCTATGATAATAAATCTAAATTTAAGAGGATTATTTCGTATCTTGAAAGTTTTACGAGGCAGCCATGATATATTGCGATGATGTCTAAAACATATTTATGATGACTTACCAACCGAAAATGTCAAAATACATTTGAAATATACACCACTAGATAAGTATTAGATTCTATTGCATTTTTTATCAGTTGATGGATTAAATTCAATGATGATTTTCATTAAAATGATACACCATCGAATTAAACGCACAAATAATCAATATTGAGACCGAAAAGTTACAGCTGTCATATAAAAATATCTCTTTAAACAAAAAAAAGGTTTATTTACGCATATAAATAATTCATGCTAACGACAGATGGCGTTTTAAACGCAAGCGCATTAAAAAACAAAAATACAAATAAAAACTGCCGAAATGATTCTAGACATTGTGGAGATCTATCCACTGAATTTTTGAGAAAACGTTATAATTTTTTTTAATCCACATCTTTTGTATTGTATTTATATATTTATAATACATAGTACGTGTATATAGATATATAGACCCATAAGTTTTGTACATAAAGCGTAAAGACGACGAAAGTAGAAACCTAAATCGGAAATAATAATCCATACAGAAATTGATATAATTCAAATCATTTTTAAGTTTTATATCAAAATGTATCAAAGAAATTCACTACTTACTTGCAAAATTAGTTTAAGTAATGTTTCAAAAGTAGTTGTGCTTACCTGAAACAAAATAAAATACAAAATTAGACTATAGAATAAATATATGGCAAAGTTTTCGGAATCACAAAGAAACTATAAATACACGCGTTAATCCCAGTGACATATTTCTTAAGCACACACGTTTGTAAATTACTTAGAACCAGAAGATGCGAGTTTAAATCCTGCAACTGCATTACAATCAATATGAAATTTGCATTCGAATACACTAAATTCTCAATAAGTTGAACGATTGACTTACTATCAATCAATGTAAAAACTCTCTCAAAATAAGTATCTATTTTATTTTATTTACATATTGCGAAGATTACAAAGGTTTTATTTAAAACATTTGCAACAGAGAAAAAAATTAATAACAAAAATGTTATTTACAAAGTTGAGAAATAAACTTAACAAGATAAACAATTTAAAATAACTAGTAATAAATACAGAGAGTTTTATTCAGTTCTAATGCTAGGAATAGAAATAAAATAATAGTTAATTAGATTGATTAATATTCAGATACTTGACAATGTTGGTATTTACACTTTGACCACCCATTCTTTAATGAGTGAGTACTGTGGCCAATTCTCCAACTTAAGAAGAGAACCGACCGCATCAGAAGGGATGTCTTCTTTAAAACAGCCGTAGTCCTCGCTTGATTTAAACTTTACAACTGTGAAGTCAACAGTATATTTTTTTAAATACCGTAACATGTCTGCACTTGTAGTATCTCTGTGAAATGCGTGAAAATTATATTTATTATATAGTATTAGAACCTTCACCTAGATTCCCACGTACAATTAGCTACACGCTACCTTCGATGTATACAATTCTTTTATAAATTGTAGTCACTTGGCGTAGTATTACTTTTTCTGGGATGTTATTTTATCTGGTTGTTTCTTGAAAGTTGGAGGGTTTATATGAACTGTCTTAATATGTGCAATTAACGTCGTCGTCGCAGTATCTGATATTTTCACAGATAGTGTCTGCTTTGGGACAAGATCACTTGTTTTCGTCTGTGATCTTTTCGTTGTTAAATTAATACAAATAGTTCGTACTGGCGATGTTGGTAATGATACTACTGAAGAATATGTTACGACTGACGGCTTTTTACAGCTGTGGCAGTAGCTTATAATTCAGCGTATGTTGAACACAGTACTCTGTATATACAAAACGTTAAAGCTTTTTAGTCCGCTCAACGGATTCATTTAAAGATGCTAGCAATAAATTAATTTCACACCTCATAAAATCACTCATTTAATTATATATTTAGGTAAACATTTGCGATCGGTACAAATACACTCGGAAATTGAACGTTACAATTTACACTGCTCAAATTTTATTTGAATTTAAATAAACAAAGAATTGATACGTCAGTTGAATAACAATTTACGTTACCTAGACAACCTAGACAATTTACAGCATTTTTTAAACAGAAAAATTATTAGTGTTTACATTCTAAGGATTCGTATTCTACGATGAAAAGAAAATATCAAATAAATAAATACTGCCAGTGGTATACATTTAAATGAATTATAACATGCCAGACACATGTTGTATAATAGATATTGCACAGTGTTGTCATAGGTTACAGAATGCGTCATTCAAAAATGATACAGACATATAAATAACAGACTCACGAGTAAAAACGAGCGTTAGTTAGACAAGCTTAATGCTGTTGAATTCAGTAAACACGGTGGGCAAAGCTAAGTGTATAATTTCAGGAAACATAGAACAGACAGTAGCGTATTTCAGGCAAAAGCTTAATATTTTTCAGTAAGTGTTCATATTAATAAACGCAATATGAGTATACATATGAATAGGTTATTTTCAAATTTATCAGGCCCACCGTCTCGTTGTTAAGAATATTTTTATACATCACTTTCTTAAAATCCAAGCATGTGAAACTGATTGCGTAGTTGGTTGAACAATAGGCCGACAACCAGCTATTATGTGAAATTTGACAAAATAAATCATTCATATACTCCATTTCCCGAGTAGCTCACTTCACTCTGTTGAGATCCATTTGCTCTAATTTTGAAGCGGACATGATGCTATATAAATCAGTTATGCTTCATTAATGATTGTCTTATTTTTTAGCATTTTCGGACGTCGCTTTACAACAATGTTTTGCTTTCATTAGCTTATGCATCATATCGAGATAAGTTCTAAATTTGGCCAATAAACATTTTTATCTTAATAACCAGCTTATTACCAGGCTTCATCCGGAATCAATTAAAACTCATTTTTTATTCTTTATAATTCATATTACGTATCCTGATATGACACATTTATTTCAATACTTGGCTATATAGAATATTTTTAGACTTATTAATCATCGGATGTCACGTATTTGAAGCAAATATCTAGAAAAAAATTGGAGATCATCTCGTTAAATCCTTTACTCTTAAAAAAGTTTAAATTTTATCTTGAAATAGCAGTCAAAATGACTTGTTCAAATGTTTTTTTATATACCATGTTCGCTCCCAGCTTGGAGCGTATGGATCTACACAGTGTGAAGATATCCACTCCAAAGGAGAAGTATATGAATCTCCGCAATGTGAAGACGTTTTTTACAGATTATTTTTCACGAGAATTGTTTGTCAGACAATTAATCAACCCAATGGGCATCCAGTTATGCATTTTTCGAATTAAAAAAATCCGCCAGATACGGATTCGAACCCGTATTCCCCGGATCGCTAGGCACGCACGCTAGCAAATACACTACCGGGGAGACCTTCAAATGTTACAACGCTACTATTCAACATTTGAAAAGAATTTTTGTGACACAAAGAAAGACGCGTGTATTTTTTATTTTATGGTACAGATATTTGCAAAGTAAATTATTAAAAATAGATAGTATTGATGAAACAAAAATGTACTCGATATTTAAAAAAATAATCGATTCATTTTGTTTTTAAATATATCCAACAAAAGTGGACCCTTCATATTCGAGCAATGTGGAAGTGTTCAAATAAGATATATTATAATATAATGATATTACATTATAATGATTTGTTAGTACGCCGTTGTTTATATATAAGCGTTACTGCGGTCGAGTTGAAACAGTTGCTAAACTATCCATCCAATGCAATAGCCGCCCACTGCATTAAATCCAAGGCCCTCTCTATTAGAGCATGCTTATGAAGATGAAATGATCTCGCAAATATCTTAACACTTCGTATGCGAGAATTGTTATTTCAATTCTGATTTCAAAAACGGCTTCACTATGAAATTTCACAATATTATAACATAGTCCACCTATTAATATACTCAGAACTCTTTTATTTCACGGTATTGAGTGTAATTACTATACCGCATGTTTTAAAGTATCATACAAGTAGAGCAAACTTAATAAATAAATATACACTGCAATGTTTATTGTTATATTTTAGTATAGTGAATGATATGAGTTGAAGCTTATAATCAATGAGTGTCGCTATTTGTCACTTGACTCAAGCTACTTCTCATATGTATATCTTATATATAACTTAATATTACAATACGCCGTATACAACAGAATACAAATTTTACAGAAGATAATTATTTATATATAACCACATGGAATATAAACTTACTACTGCAGGCATATTATATATATCATGTCTTCTCTGAAAGTAGAGCATATTGACCTACACAATGTGAAAATACCCGCTCCAAAAGTATATATAGTTCCGTAATGTAAAAACATACCTAGACAGGTTATTTTTTAAAAGAATTGGTTACAAGAAAATTGCTCAACCTAATGACATCCAGCCTTCCTATCTCAGATTTTTGAAAAAATCCAACGTATGTAAAAATTGAACCAGTATTCCCTGGATGCAAAATGCATACGCTAACATCTCGGCTTCCAGAGAGACTAATGGATATAGACTCATTAATTATAAAATGAATCAGTTTTAAGAACTTATGATTGTGTATGTCACATATAATCAAAAATATTGTAAGAAATTTCGTAGAAACATCGGGTTATAGTTTTAATTCTGTAACTTTTATAACTTACATAAAAAAGCATTACGCATACAATTTGTTAGAGCTTAAAGTGTTGAATGGAGTGTTGTATTATATGCACTGTGTAATTATTTGGTTCGATCAAAGCTTAGCTTATAAATAAACGGACGATTCTCTACTTACTGACGAAACGTGCTTTTGCTGATTCATGCTTTACAATTCGACGGTAAAGTAAACTTATAGAGCATGTTCCACGAAGCTACTCCGCTAGCGGAAAAATCTATTGTAGTGATCTCAAATAGGACTTAATCAACGTGAAAAATTAAGATATATTTAATAGTAGTGCATTTGTTTGCTCGTGCCATTATCTATATACAAGCATGCTAATGTGGAGAATAATGGTCATGTTTAACAAAATCGCCTCGGTTATTAATATCTTCCACGTGAGTGAGAGAAAGTATTTATTTGAACTTATTTGTAATTCGTTTAAATCTTATGCACAAAAAGAAAGTAAAGAAATACACATTTTCGTTTTTTTCTAAAACTTACTGCTTTATGTTACTAGCAAGGCTTTTTTATGCCAGGCTAGTATGTAGTTGAATGCAAGATGATACAACAAATATAAATAAATGTAGAAAATAATCCTTGGGTCTATTTACTATAACTAATTATTTTATTTTAAAAAATATGCCTATATTGAGACGAATAGTTATATTAACAAATAATATAAAGAATTTACTTTCATCGTTGGTGTACTTTTTATCACCTATAAGATTTAGATTAGTAATTATTGATCGATAAATTCTTTAAATGGAGTGGAACTGGTGTATTTTATTAGTGTTTTAATTTATGTATATTTAAATAAACTAAGAAATATCAGTTTTCTTAATGTTTATAAAAAAAACCTTATAATTATATACAAAGTATAAAATAGTTACGTTAACTAAAAACGAACATAACGTGTTATTGATTGATAATATAATAATATCATAAATGTATTTCTTAGATTCACAAGTGACAGGGAGTTTTAGGTGAAACGAGCTTTAGCTGGAATAATTTAATTTTCAAATGCCGCCGCTTGGAGTCGTGTCAAGAAAACGGAAAGAGCGTTTTTCTCACAGGCTGTATCTGCATATAATTTCCTAAGTGCTCACTCTTCGTGAAGTTGATGAGATATTGTGCTGCATTTTAATATGAGATTTAAAAATCAATGCAATACTTTACATAATGGATAATTCTCAGCAAATACTCACAGATCATTTTGATTTAACTGAACGAGAAATAATGGGTCAAGCTAGTATATTAACTTAATAAGTATTTATTTTGTTCCCAGATTATATCTGTGATATCTGTGCTGTGATATATGGAAAATTTTCAAAGCATAAATATAAGCTTTGGGAAATAATTATGGATAAATATGGTATCAACTAATGTGTTAAGAATTTAAAAAATAATTGTATCACTTTAATATCGTAAGATACGCATACTAAGAATTAATTATATTTTTTTATTAAAATACTTGTTTGACACTTTTGAAATCGTAATGTATGTAAAAATAACAATAACTTTCATTATATGTCATACAAATAAAATTTGGCAGTTAACCACATTTTTAAATAACAACTTGAAAGATATTTATGCAATACGAGACAATATGTATAATAGATTTTACATAAATACATTCTTGTATTATAGTTGGATTCTTTAGAAAATATAGTATTGCTTAAATTCATCCAGGAAATTAGTTCATAATGTCTTCTTAAATTAATGATGAACTTCCAATACGAGAGCGTATTGATGAAATCAGTAATGCAGTAATCACAAATCAAAATCGTGTTAAATTGATTTATATTTTCTAACTTAAAACTATTAACAGTTATACATTATTCATGTTTTCTTTTCAAATTTAGCTCTTAAGCGTATAAATAAACTAAAAAAAAACAATTATTATAGTAGTTTCAATATAAGAGTAGTCTTATTAATAGTTGGGTATTAAGATGTTGTTAGATAAAAGTGGTAAAATACTATGATAGTTTCTTGGTATATATTTACTAAATAATGTATGCATTTGAACTGGTTTCTAGGTATTTCATATATTTTAGCTGTATACAATAATGTTGCAAGATGTTGCTAAGAAAAATTCTTCACTTTTGAACGTTATAAATAACATTTTTAATAACAGCTAATAATGATTTAATGTAAGCAAGCCGAATTCTTAAATTTAAAATAAGTAATGAGAAAACATCTGTTGTTTTTTTGGCGAAGGTGAGAAATGAATTTTAAAGAAGCAGGTAAACGTCGTTAAAAACATGATTTTTCTCGGCGCTTAGCGAATTTTAATTTCAAGCCAACTGTATGCTTTGCATAGGCCAATGAATATTAAAAATGGAAATAAGGCCAACTTTTATCTGTGAACTTTTAAAATTAAAAGTTCTTTGAAGAAGAGCTTTTTGCTTCTACTTTGTTACTGAAAGTGTTTCAAATACAATGTAACAAGCACAACATTTAACGATTAATAATTTAGTATAAATATTAAGTTCACCAATAATACATTTTTATCATGTCTATGATTTTGTCAATACGGATCTTTTAATATGATTCTGTTTAGCATAGTACGAATCACCATCAACTTTTAGCTTATAGATTCAATTAATGACATCGAATGAAATTAATCGATATGAAACTTTTTTAATTCATATGGATTTTCTTAAAGTAAAAAATAAACACATGTTAGACAGTCTGAAAACTATGCAATTCATTGAAAACGAATGTTTTGTTGTTTTTTCTACTCATTTTTATTACAAGTATTATCCTGAATAAGTATTTTGTTTTCCAAAAAGGCCAACACTATTAAATGTATTTCTGTAACAATAGTAAAGTAGTTATAAATATAAATATAAATTAACAAATGAGCTAAAATCAAAAACTGAAATACAGATCTTTACTTTTAAAAAGTTGATTTGCATGAAAGTTTTCATTTAGGAACACAGTTCGGATTGGTAACCGAGTGTAAAAGCAATTATATTTAAAACACTATCATACATATCGGAAGCCAAGGATTCCACTCCACATCTTCATGAAAACATTCATACCTACATTTTATGCTTGTATAAATGATTTAGATTTTTATAGACTGATCTTCGAATAAAATAATCTACAAATCTTCACAATTTGGATAAATAAATCGGAGCGTTCGTTACAAAATAGAATTGACGTGTAGCAAATTTTTTATAAAACTTATTTTTTATTTTAGCTTTTAAAAAGTTATTTTAAACTTGATACTGGAAAATCCTGGCAATATTTTAATGTAATAACTTTATATTTTGTTTTTCTATTATGTATCTATTATTATTTACATATTTTAAATATGAATATTTAAAAATACGCATTCCGGTGACTGTTAAAATTCCGAAGCCACTAATGCGCAAAATGCGAAAAAAAAACTGTTCGAAGTTTTAACAATTCTAGCATTGCTTACTCCGTGATATCTAAGCACCCGCATTCAAACAGACACACTCACAGGCGGGCATATAAATTGCAGCCCACCAGTGCATTTGAAGTGAAGACGTCGGCTAACCTTCAGTTGCCATGACAACGACGCCTACGGGCAGACGCCACGGCGCCCTCTGCGGGCCCCTTCCCCCACTTCGTATACCGCGCTTCTCAAATCAAGGATATCTACTAATACGAGTAATCTGTCCAACTAGGATTAGCCCGAACTACAACAGACATACTTAAACGCTGGAAAGTGTTAAAAAACGTACAATATTCCTATAACAATATATTGTAAATGGAATAGAATGTGAAATCGAAAGATTATATTGTAACAAAATTCTACGTGAAAGGCTGTATAGTGAGGTTATAGGTAGAGGAGTGAGCTTAAAACTTAATATATTACAGTTCTCGCTCCGCGCAAGTTGAAGCATTTCATCATTTGTATTGATATACGAGTATAAATCTTTATAAATAAAGCTTACGTTTGTTCAACATTATATACTATACTACTCTATTATTATACTACTATTATTATTACTCGAACCAGCTGCATTAAATATGCATCAGGTATATTAAAAATTAGAATTTTAAATTGTGATAATTTGTTTTAATGAATTTTATTTCATATATTATTTCCAAGACAGCTAAAGACATAAAGGTGTGTAATTAGTTTTTTTGATAGCTATTTAAGTCGTGATGTAAAATTAGTTTTAACAGTGAAAACGTATTCAAAACTGATACCAATACAATCAATTGTCTGGAGGTTATTTATACACCGATTGTTATTGTATCATAGTTGTATTAAAATTATGAAGTGTGCATTACATTCAATAATAAGACAAACTAAAATAAATACAGACGAAGTCATGCTTATTATGAATAAATGAAATTTATTAAGTGATAAATTTAATTCGTGTACTATACTCGTCATACAAATGTGAAATAGTGTTCAAAGTTTCGTGAAGGAACTATAATAATAAGTTTAGTTTATAACGACGGCATTTAATTGATACGAAAGAGCACCTACGACAGTAAGCCATTATGTAAACTTTTCCATTAGAATATTAAGATATACGTAAACAAAGATATCATTATTGACGTGAACTTCGGCATTAAAGCCTCTCGAAGCTTTAAGCCCTCTGTAAAACTTGGTCATAAGCTCCCGGAGTTTCTTCATAGCTTCGACTCTCACACGGTTGAAGAATTCTGATTTTCTTTTCATCGCGAGATGTATTCGTGTTATGTTTCTCTTTTGTTATTTTTCAATTTAAAATGTACAAAGTATGCTCCTTTCATGAAAGTATTTTTACTGTATAAAGTTTAATAAATAACTTAAGTTGCTTTAATTTTATTTCTTAGATTCTTTATAATTCTTACTTACTTACTTTTTTACGTCGGTGCAAGTTTAAATAATAAATTTATTAAAAGTTTGCTTTATCAAATTTTCGAATTCAATTATCATTATTTAATTAATCTTACGCAATGCGGATAACCATCAAACATTATAAATATCTAAAACTTAATGACCTGAAAGGTCTTTTAATAAATCAAATACCCCACATAAAATAAAATAAAATTTTCGGTTCGACAATAGAACAGATATTGGCGATTTTTTTTATTGTTTTTTTTTTTGGCACTACTTTCTAACTCGTGCAATAGGTACAATGCAGTGTATCCAATAAACAATTAGTTATTCATTGTTTACAGAAATTTATAGATAAGATAGGTAATATAAGAAATCGACTTCTCATATAGCAGTAGAACACAATTTTCGGCAAAAGATCGTAAGCATAAAACTATATGACGCTAATGATGTTTTGCTCTGTCGATTTTTCGACGAAATTTAAAACTAAAAAATACAGAAATTGTGATTTTGGCTTCTGCGTTCTTTACAATATTTTATCAGTCCATGCGGATATCTATTTTGGACTGAAAACGGCTTGATATGTTCATTTTATAACGATGACTGCTCTTTTAAAAAAACGATAATAATGTCTGGATGAAAAACCAAAATCTCTCATTTTAATATTTATAAGCGAGTATTATTTTCAACAGCTAGAAAATGGAGGTCTATTAAGTACTTCTTAATTAAAATGACAAATACTACAAATAAGAGAAAAATTTCTGTAACAGTATTTATTTATGGTTAACTGCAAATAAAAAATATCTAATATTACTATCAAGATGTTTGTATTATTTTTGCAGTATCTGTTTAGTTTGTGCAATTTATTTAAAAAAAAACCTAAATAAGATACATTATTTTCTTGATTACATGAATGTAAATCATACAAATTTCAAAAGCGATAAATACTGTTTTTTTTTTCAAAACCCTTCATAGGTATTCTCCCTTGGAACGAAACAAAGCTTGTAGTACATAAATATAGAACCTCCCAAAGTTAAAGAGATGGAGGCAACAGACAATAATTTTGAGAGCATACACCTTGCAAAAGGAAAGCTGTAACACTTAAGGGTGGAAAGCCATTTCCTTACATCCCGGTCCATGCATACGAGAGAGGGTGCAGGGCTCCAGGCGATCATAAATGTGCATAATTGAACGTATTAAAGAACTATGTACTACCTTCCATGACTGTAAGTTTTCCGCTTCAAGATGAATGCCGGATATTCGAAACGATAAATAATAATGCTAGTAAAGAATATTTTGAAAATATTAAGCATATGAAAACATTATTCAAATGGAAATGGAAAAACATTTTTACTCAAAATCCTTCCATATATATGATGATGAATAATTTATTGAAACTAAGCATTATTGTTAGATTTTTTCATACACTAAGAAACTTCTGATCAATATTAAAGAAATGACGTCACGTAACTGATAAACGATTTGTATAATCAGTTTTATTTATTTACTTTAAAAATGATCTTAGAGATTTTTCGATTTTTCCTAGTACTAAATATTATTATGCAAAGTTTTTTTTTCTTTTTTGGTTTACTAAAATATCTGACTCAAAAGTTATTAATGGCTCGAAATGGATTTGAAAAATATGAATAAATAAAGCAACATATGGCGTAAGGCTGAGGGTCCTATAGATGCCGCGACGACAGGGTGACGGCGGCAACGGAGATGCAGAATAGCTATAAATAGATGAGTGAGTAAGTGGGCAAATTTTTAAGACGACAACGTATTGTCGCTTTGCCGAACTTGCTCACTTGTTCTTTAACCGATTTATAGCTATTTTGCATCTCTGTTGCTTGAATTTAAGTGTTTCACGTTCAATAAAATTCATTCGTGAAAAACACAAGAAACGATGATACTGTTTTATAACTTTTATATCATTCATAAGATAAGACTACTTTTAAAACTGTTTCTTATAAATAGAGAGAAATACAATATTCTTTTCATAATGATTTAAGATTGTTGTAAAACTGAAATGAGTGATTTAAGGTTTTTGTAGAGGCTCTATGGTCAGTGCTGAAGATTTTCAATTAACTTTTTCAAACCTGTGATCAAACAATTATTTTTTAGCTTTAAATGTTCATTATTTCTGGAAAGTATCGAGAATTAAACATTGATAATAAATTCAGAAAATTAAATTTAAAATGCTAGTGTAATAGATACAAGAGTATAGAATTTTTTATTGACTTAAAAAAGATAGAAAATGTAGGCATCACTAGCATTATTTAAGGTAAGAAAATAATATTACATGCAGTATTTTTAGTTTTGTATTTTTCGTGTCAGGTAAAAAAGGGGCGTTTGAATTTTTTATTAAAATGTCACCGAACCCATGCTGTTACGCATACAACCTTCGTACAGACCATTTCATCTAAGGATTTGGATGACTAACCCATTCTAACTGTTTGTATTCCATATAAATCAACTATAGGGTAATAAAACGAGTGCTTATTCAAAACACATACTAACTTGTTTTATTTAATTATTAAAATACATGAAAATGATGATTTAGTAATGTAGACTAGATTCATTGCGTGAAAGCGAGCATCCATCCATTTTGCATTTTGTCCTAACTGCAATGAGAGCGCATATAAAAAACATTGGCAATCATTTTTTTCGTATTCATAATAATGCTTCGTAGTACGAACTCTGTCCGCACAACCTTTTTATGGGGTGGCGTGGTGATCGTTAAAAATTATGAATTCCGGAGCCCATATTGTCGCGGGACGCCATTTTCCGGGACATTGTGCTTTGGTAGTTAGAAATAATAATATGAAAAAAAATGTTTCGATAGTACGAATTTCGCTGGAACCGGTTCTTTCCGGAAGAATATAAAGGATGTTTTAAATTCACGTTAACTAAATTTCACGTTTTTTTAGCACATCAAAAAACACACCAGTAGATTTTTTAAAAGTCTTGCTACATAAATAGATAAATATATGACATTTATTTCGGACTATTTAAAATGTATTAAATGATATAAACAATTTACACTCCAATAAGGTTATGGCAAGAGAAATTTAATGTTGCTGACAGATTATTAACAAAAAATTACCGAATGAAAAATATTGAGTAGGTTACAAAAAGCAATAGACGAGGTAAGCAAACATTGTAATATATGAATAACTAGAAAGAACTTCGTTTTAAATTTCTTTTTGCTAAAGATATCTATACCAATTCAATTATATGTAGTTTAATTATAATAATTTATTCACAAAACAATGGCTGTGTATACGGAGAAACAAAAAAGTAGTTAGGTAGATAATCGAATGATAAGCGTTGGCAGTTTTTTTCGATATCACTTATTAATTTAGCACGTTAAAAATATACGAATTATAAGACTATTACGATATATCGTTTTAAATATTAAACTATTGTCTCCCCGGTAGCGTAGTTGGTAGCGTGCGCGCCCAGAAATCCGGGGAATGCGGGTTCGAATCCCCATCTGTGTCGAATTTTTTAAAAATCCAAAAATGTAGGACTGGTTGCCTATTAGGTTGAGTAATTGTCTGACAAACAATTCTCGTAAAA
>JAGVSQ010007083.1:0-15670 GCA_022683975.1 Rhyacophila evoluta | reverse complement strand
GGAAGTTTACCAGTTTTAAATAATTCAGAATTTAAAATCAATTGCCATCAAGCACCATCAGTCGAAAATATTAAATATGGTAATTTATAAACTTTATAGAAAAAAAAATGGTCAGTATTTTCAATAATGTGTAGTATACATATTTTATTAATATTAAAAATATTTTTTTTACAACAACTTACATATTGAACGTTTGAATTAATCGTTTAATGTGAAATAATATATGTATACTGTTTACTTATACAGTTTTTCTATAATATTGTGACTACATACATTATGTTAAGATAACTATATTCATAGATATAATTAGAGATATTTCATACTTTAATGGGTTAATTGTTGTTGTTTTTATGCCGATAAAAAGTAATTCTTGGTGTGTAAGTCAAATGTAATGTATAAACATTAAGTCGTCGATATTATATATTACTTTATCGATAAATTTAAATTTTTATTTATTTTTTCATACCGTGCTTGCTACCAAAGTGGAGCATATAAATCTACACTCTTAATGTGAAAATGTCTTGACTGATTATTTTTCACGTGATTGTTTGTCAGACAATTGCTCAACTCAATAAGACACCAGTCCTGCTTTTTTGGATTTTTCGAAAATATTGGAATTGAACCCGCATTCTCCAGATTTCTGAGCACGCATGTTGATACCTACGCCACCGGAGCTAAATTAAAAACATGAAATAAATATATTTCACCACGTCTAATCTAAAAGTGGATCATATTATGTAAATTAAGACAACATTATATACATACTTCTTATTATACTCGATAAAACTTACAGGAATTATTACTTATTATTTCAAATTAATGCCTTTTTACTAGTAATTTAAAAAATATTCAAAAAATACTACGAACGGTAATAAAACGCTTAAGATAAAATACGAAATAAGCACAAGGGGAAGAGAGAAAAGCAACTCTTAACTGCTCACTGTAATTTTATTAAATTCCAGTGACTTTTAAGTTCAATCTGTAATATATGTGGCATAAGAAGTATTGTTTTAAGATAAACGATTGTTTATTGAACAACGAACGAATATCGATTAAAATAAAATCTCCAGTATCAATATATTTCTGATGCATCACAAATTATAGTTTCATCTGTAAATAATTTTTTAAAGTACGAAAAAGTATAAAATTAATTTGAAAGTACGACACCCGTGTAAACGAAAGCTTCTGTTGGGGGCCAAAAGACCAATGTCTGAGGTGGCCCTGGATATAGCCCTCAGTCTTGTAAGTCTCAATTTTTCGCACTGAGTGTGTTTCCCATTTGAAACCTCTCGAGACAAATTGCCCTCATTGATAATAATATTCGGTACTATAGGAGCTAATAACGGTAAGATGTTTATATATTATACTTTCTTAAGCAGCTTCATTTTTATTTTAAATATGATTAAAATCAATTATACATTTTTTCATTGTATTTTTTTAATCGACTTAAATGCTTGAAGATATTGACTTATGTAGGTTCTATATATACAAACTTTATTATTTAAATCCCATAATGCAAGATATATTTAATAAAGAAACTTATATTTAATATGATATCAATAACGGGGTTAGGTTAGGTTAGATTTTTCTTGATTAATAATAGTATTTGTTAAAACTATGGTGGAGATATGAAATTATTTTTATAGATAGTGTCACGTGCGATCTTAATTATGGAATATAACATGAGGATATATTATATGAGGACTACGTACCTATTTTTCTCTTCTCCACAGCTCGCCAATTATTGTATGAAAAATGGCGTGACGAACATGAAGCGTCACTAAAAATATCAATTGTGAATGTGGAATATATTTTCAAGATTTTAATTGCCCTGAACTTGCACGTACATTATTTCTATTCAAACTCCACCCTACTTATATCGATCTTTGTCGATACGTTCAGAAAGATCTTTTTAAGATCCCGAAAAGTTGTTTTTTTTAGTTTATAGAATCTAGAAATTTATCCTCTATATAAGCCGAATCGCAGTGGTTGACTAGTTTAACAATTTATATACATAACGGTGTATCAAATTTTGGCAATATTTTTTACTGCTAAAGCTAAATTATGAAAATTAAATCATGATTTTGGGATGAGCATATGAGAATTTTTTCACAGCGCATAAGTACATTTAAATGAAAGGGGCACTTTTAAAATTAAATTATGAATATATTTTGATAGTACGATGGCTTTTATTTTCATATTGTTTTTCAATAGGATTGGTTGGCAAACAACCGCTCAATTGCAAAGAGCACTCACCGACTTGTAAATCCATATTTATTGAAAACATTTTTAATTAAGCGAAGATTAATGAAAAAAGCTTTAGTTTTCAACACTTGAAAGGCTTAACTTCCGTTTGGACATCGTACATCAAAAGTTTTATAATAATATTAATGAGAAAAACTTTGAAATATCGTCCGAATTATAAAATAAAATTAAGGGATCGTTTTATATTCGTACTCACTATCTGATTACCTAATTTTATACAAATTTTATTAATTAATAATATCATTAGAATTAGGAGATAAAAAATAAAAATATTTCAAATATAAGAAAAAAAGTGCAAAAAAATATAATTATAAATTTAAATTATATCCTATCATATATATTTTGCAATCTTACAAGTGGATAATACATAATGTTTCACGCTAATTAGATGTAACGTAGAGATATTGTTTGACTATATTTTATTAAAGACACAACAAATCATACAGAACGATATCAATTCTGCATTATACACAGCTACATATGATTGTATAAGTAGATTTCATTGAAAAGAATTCTGAAGGGAGACTAATGCCTTCCTATAAAGATCGTTATAATAGAAATAAAAGTATTATTGATAGATTAAAATTTACTTTATTAAAAGACAGCATAAGTGTCTGCAGTCAGCATTATTTTTGTAGCTATCCAGAATTGGATAGACTTTACATCCTGGGAAATGTCTAATATAAATATAATAATATGTAAATACCATGAAGAATTACTCCAGTTATTCCATCCAGTTTTTGAACCTAATAGGCGATCTGATGTACTTACAATAAGAGAGAATTTTATTATTATAGTAAACGTAATGGTATGTTCATATTATTTCTTAAAAAATACGATTCTTCGGATGTATAATATTTGTTCCCTTTGTTGCTTATAATGTTTCCTTTAGCAAGCACACTTGCGTGGCAACCTAACTCTTGAGTAATTTACTCCTGGGACATCCGGGATCACTTTTCGATGCCAGAGCTCCATGATACACATGATTAAGACCGGGTGTAATAGCAAAATAAGTACGTTGTAGTCAGATTAAGCAGTTTAAGTACTTTCAATTACAAAACCGTATTTTTATATTCACGAGGCCTTAAAATATCAAACAACGAAAACTTCAATGCAAATAATAATTTATATAAAAGATACTAGTGAAGAATTTAAATTAAGTAACACATATACATATTCAAATTAAATGCCAAGCATCAGAAATATATGACAACATACTATTCATTATCGTTTATAAAGTTTAAAACAATGTATTGATATTTGTAATGACAGCAACAAATGATTAAGAAAGAGGTTTTATAAGAAATATCATTCTCATGATTATGAAAGCTTCTATAATTAAATGATTTTTAATTCAACATTGTTATAAATATAATTACAATATGTTTGAGTAAACGAAACAGTACGAGGGATCAACTAACTGATAAAATTCAGAGATTGGATGAATCAATTATACGTATAGTAAGTATTACAGTAAATAATAAAAACTGAGAAAGCTTTTATATAATAACTGTTTTATTTAATAATTTTCAAATTTAATACATTTTGTTGGTAAACTTCTGTATTTCGTAATCATTATATATTTTTTAATTCTTTCCATCGAGCATTAACTAGATTTAAAATAAATTACATCTTTTTGTTAAAGTAAATCTATATAATATGAAAAATGTCAGCATATTTTTTTAATGGAAAATGAAATAAATCCGCAGAATTCAATCAGTAAACTTGCAGTCGCGTAAACAGAATTTATTACATTCCGTCGCTGTTCCCGCCCAAACTTTATTGTCATTTCTAAATCTTTCTCCGATTCATTCCATCCGTATAGCGTATCTATCTATTGTCACGGATCTATTTAATGGTTTTCCTCCTCTTCCGGTTTTTGGATGAAGTCTTTCTTGGGAAATAAAGACGGAGAGATTGCAAAATATTCCGACGATTTTGTGAAACGGGCTCCTTACTCCACCGTCTCGTTTTGCAGGCTTTTAAAATAATTTTCAGCCAACAGTTCGTCGTCAAATTTGGTTTTATTAAACGTCGCGATTTAAAGATAAATTTAATAGAGTCCTAAAATTTCTGTATAAGAATCAAAAGACGTCATTTTGATAACGGCTAATCCTTTTTGGAAAGGTTTTAAAAAGCTATCTCACCGTCAAAACTTTCCATTGTTAAAAAAACCATTGTTAACAAAAATAAACATTTCTATAAAAATGTTTTATTAAATCATAAAACCTTAAAGTTATTAATTATAAATAAATATATATTTTTAAAAATAAAACTATTTTAGTATCATAGTCTACACGCCAAGAACATAGTACAAAGGACAATGTAAAATGTATAAATAAAAAATGTGTTTTTTCTTAATATTTAACTACTGACATCTATCGAACATACATAAAATTATATTTTCCCACAAATAAAAACACATTGCTGAACGGAGTAATAAATAATACGTAAATTGTGTGAAAATATTTAAAAAAAAAAAAAGGATATTAAGTCATTATATCAGAAGGAATTCGACGTAAATATTATTACGTCTATATTATAGAAATATTATGCCAGTCCTAAACATTAAGTATCTTTTATACAAATTCATTTTAATCTGTTTTTCTAATACAATTGTATAGGAAAATTTTTTCGGGTCGAAGTGTCGTATATACTTTGTATTGTAATGCATGTAGTGAAATAGATTTGAAAATCGTCCTTAAGTGTAGATCGTAATCCTGAAGTAATTTCAATGCGTATTCAAAAATATAACATATAATTCTTATAGCTTGAGCGATTGACTGACAATCAGCGATCGTAAAACAATTTGTACCGATAAGAAATCAAGCAAATTCCTACGTTTTAGAATTTTGTATGCTCCAAATATTTTATAGTGGAAATTATAAAAAAAAGTGTTTTGAAACAATACCAATAATAAAAATGAACAAAAGGAGTGAAGGAGAGAAATATTAAAATTATGTAGTATCAAAAGTATGTTATGTAAGTAATATTCTTTGATATTTTTAATTATGTGTGAGATTTGTCAAGAGAGGCATGGGAATTGTCTCCATTTTCCTTACTGTAAGCATCTCTAGTCGCATAAAGATGTTATTGTCGCAGTGGGCGCATCCACTCATCTTCACTACATGACTGAACTTCTTCATAACGTTTCACTAGTCGAAAATTGCACAACCTGGTATTCAATAATATGTAATACTAATAACCTACAAAAAGCTTACGTTGATAATATAACTTTTTATCTTCAGCCATGATGGCTTCGTGGAATGAGATATTTTCTAAAAGGACCATGTTATAAAAAATATCCAAACGTGCTTAATTTGATAATAAAATAATAAATGTTAGAAATATCTCTACAATAAAGATCCTTCAATTAAAAAAAAAATGAGTAAGGATATTTTGTTCTGTAAACCTATTAATATAATTGACAAATAGAGAAATCTTCGAAGCTAAGTCGTGTGACCATACTAAAGAATTCGTTATACCAAATATTAAATAAAATATTTTTGATTAAAAAAAATGGTTGATTCATCAATAGAAAATGTTGAGAAGATTAATATACTTTAATGTTTGGGCGAATATCCTACATTAAAATAAATTTTCGTTTGTTTTATTATCTATGAAAGTTCGTTTAGTTTGACAAAAAATGGATTTGGATTTTTTAACCTTTTTTATACCGTGCTTGCTCCTAAGCTGAAGCATATGGGTCTACACAGTGTGGAGACGTCTTGACAAATTATTTTACCCGCGAATCATTTTCCAGACAAGTGCTCAACCCAATGGTCATCCAGTCCTAGATTTTTAGATTTTTAAAATCCGACAGATGAGGATTTGAACCAGCATTCCCCAGATTGCTAGGCGCACACGCTACCAACTACGCTAACGAGGGAGACTTTACTTAAGTTTTCATTAAATCATAACTGACCTTAAATCTTAGATTTTTCTCTATTTATTCCTCATCAAAGTGTCAGTTGAATATCTTATTATGTATGTATAATAACTACGCGTTGAAAATATATTTGGAAAATTTACCAGTGGACAAGAGGTTAGCGAGCGTGTTTCGGAGCCGAAGGTTGAACTTTTGACAATCTTAATATGCAAGAATATATACCTAATAGATTAAATAATTAGCTGACAGTAAATTTTAATGAAAAAAACTGTATAATACTTCTTTACAGTATGAAGATTCATGTGCATATGGAGCGGAGAGGGTATTTTTTATTGATGTAATATTATATACTAATGTATTCATGGCAACATGTGACTTTTATATCTTTGTCTATGATTTCACGCAAATATTTTGATTCTAGCATATTATATAGTACAAAAAAAATAAACGATTGTTTATTATTGAGCTCGAAATTCATAATTTATTGGTTGCTGTACGAAGAAAAATTCACGCGGCACAACATGTGATCAATTGACTTTTGAAATTGACTTGTGACGTGTCAGTCAATGTCTGCAAGGTAAATGAATATAGACTGGAAATTCGTCAAATAAATCAGTCACATTGCAACTTTTTGTTTCGAATTCGATTGTAAATAAAACTTTTCGAAACTCTTCCAGACGCCGAACTAATTCGTCAGTAAATGTCAAGAAACTCGATAAAACATTTATAAGCAACCGTGTCTATAATGAAAAATATTTTTTTTCCAATCTTTATTTGCAAGAAAAAAATACATTCTTGTAAGATTTCTTTTCTTGATCTTTCTTAACAATAAATTCTTTTAAATAAGATAAGAATTTCTAAAAAATATCAGCGACCACAATTAATATTTGTCCATAAAGTTGCAGATTTGAAATATTTATTTGGATATAATATTATACACGATATATAATTCAAAAATAAAATAAAAATTTGAGATGAAGCTTTAGAGTAAGTTATACGATTAAAAAGACAATAAAGTGTAAATGACACAGCAACAAAAGTCTAGGAAGTAAATATTTAAGTATTTTTACAAATTACTCTATTCATAAATAAGTGATTACTATTTTAAAAAGAAATAACCTTAAATATTGTGGCAATCATAAAAAGATACCAAATATAGAACATTATTAAAAGTTGATTTTTGATAAAAAGTCTAGTATAAATACAAATCAAAATACTCTCTAACTGCGTGAGATTTTGATCAAAGTTTCGAAGTAAAATATAAAGAAACTAAATAATAAACCTAACGAGTCTCACCCTGACAAACTTTTCACTCATGAGCTTTAGAACTTTACAGTGGAGGCAGTAAGTCGCTAACTTTACTTATGAATTTTGGGCGACCAATCTGTGGTACACTTTGAAACATATTTTAGATACGTAATATTTTATTCCACAACGAACTACAGAACACAGTTGGAAAATAAAATAGTTTGAAAATTCTTTCTAGTTTTGGTAAAGATTTATGGTGGTTTATTTTATAAGTCTTGTACCTACAGACATGGATTTTAAGTACATTTTAATTTATTTTACATATTTTGTATTAGCATTGAGCTTAAGATATATATAATAAATGATTATGAAATAAGTAGCAACAAAAGTCAAACAAAACATAAACATAAAACTTTTATAAATGATAAAAAATAAAAATATTTTCTCATGTTCTTTGAGAAATTTTTCCATGTCATATGGATTCATTGAATATATGAACTCCTAATCGTGAAGATGTTCACTCCATAAATGGTGTATATAATTTTTATAATTTGAATGCTCGTTGGAGATTTATAATAATTAGTAATAACGTATGGTAATTATCTAACTCATTAGTCAACTATTTACGTTTCTTTGATATTTATAAATTCTTGTGTATGTATTCAGCCATTAGATCTGAACTTACAGCCCTCGGTATCAAAACGTACGCACTTACTCTTTAGCCAAGAGATATTTTTATAGCGGTAATATTTTTTATTTCATTTGAATTTATATTTATTAAGGTAATTTTTTCACTTATTGACAAGATAATAATTTATAAATTCAGAATAAAATAATAAAAAAGTATACGTTCTATAATATATGTATATTTATACATATGTAAGAAACGTAGAAAATGTAAAAAAAATCAAGTAAAAAGAAAAAAAAATGTCTGTTGAAATAGTAAGACAGTTTTTATTTTAGATACAGCAATATCAATATACACTGGCTCTCACTCTGATGGAAGATATAAATAACAAGATCAAATTGGCCTTAGTTTTGGATTCACTAGCAGGCGAGGCCTATACTTTATAGCGCAAAACAGATGATGTTCGATTCATTGTAGTTTTTCGTGACAAACTATTATTAGACAGATTGGTAGATTTCTTGATTTACCACGCATAAATCGAAAAAAGTGATTACAAAGTCTGTGACAAATATGTATTGTTTCTTTAAAGTTTCAATCTGTTAAGAACTGTAAATCTACCAATGCGTATATTGCACTAATCGCAATTCTGACGTCATCAAAAAAGAGCAATTCGTCGATGAAACTACAATTTGCAGTAATCGTAAATCCACGCTGTAATCCCACTTAATGGAATTGTGTTGTGGAATCTCGCTCAGTCCCGTTTTCGTTTGGATGATTTTATTAAAAAGCCCTGAATGGCCTCTTGAAAATTAATGAGACCGAGTGAAGCGACCCTGAACGCAGCGAGTGTTTACTGAATTCGTATTGTGTTTTGAAAGGGGAAGCTGGGCTGATTTATTCAAGTATTGCTTGGCAAATTATTCACGCGTTAAGTTATGAATTGATTTGCTCAGACCTGCAGCGCTAGACTAGAAGGGATGAATTCAATTATATCTACAACATTCAAGTACATTTGGATTATATTTTCGTATTGTGTTCGTATTTCTTTGCGCCGAATCATTTGCATTTGTATTCTAACACTTCGTTATTTTGTATTGATTCTTGTAACAATATTTATCATATTAAGACCCACATCACACTTATTATACAATTATATTCATTTGTAAAACTATTTCGAATATACCCGGAAATATATTTTTTATTAAACATTTGGCTCGCAGGTGGCTGAGAGGTTAGCGTGGATGCCTCGCGTTCGCGGATACAATTTACTCATCTGCAGGATTTTTAAAAATTCGGAAAAGCAGGAATGGATGCCCATCGCATTGAGAATTTTTTCAACAACCAACCGTCGTAAAAAATGAATTGCCAAAACATGATTTCATATTGCAGATACCCATATACTTTCGTGGCGGACATCTTCTCACTGTACGGATCCATATACTTCACCTTAGGAGTGAAAATTGCAAAAAAATATTTCGATTCAGTAGATGTAGCGATATTCTAAAATATTACATTTATTAAACATTATTTTAGTGTGAGATGTGAGTTCTACATTTTATATTCATTTATTATACTAGGGCTAGCGCACAATCTTATAACGTACAGGAAATAATAATAAAATAGATTTATTTTTGGCGCAGTTTTATCAAACCTACATCCATACAAATCCCAAAGCTGCAGAAAGGTATCCGAATTGCAAAGAAAAAGCGCACAGATATCATATATATGCATAGTTAATAGAGAAGTGCACATTATTTCCCATTGTATGTTTTCACAGAGCTAGTAAACACGTTACGTCGATTAATTTGAAAGCGATATTCGTTAGCGCAAATTTACCGAGTACACAGGCGGCGATATATTACAAGCAATATAATACGTGTTCCTACACCCATTGCTGGCTTTATACCAGGTAAGAAATATTGAGCTTTCGGTAACGTGTGAGTATCGCTGACGCTTCGGCGGCGGTTGGTACCTGGAATACCGTAAGATGAATAGATCGCAATTGAAAAGCTCGTCCACAAACATATACGCCATAGCATCTGGTGGAAATGTACACCTACATGGATGCGACTTTAAACTTTTACGTACTTCTTTGCGTGTACTTTGAGAGGTTTTACCGGCACGTTGGAGTTTTTCAAAGTTCAAGTAAGCGGCGCTGTGTGCATTGTACAATCACTGTATCGATATTTTAAAGGGTTTATAAAATGAGCTTTTACCTTCATCAGTGTGTTATATGTACGCTATTTTCATTTTAATAATGTCTACTAAAATATACATTAGCTCTGGATAACAATTATCCTGGTAATTGATTATGTGTGTGATTTTTGTATATCTGATAGGATAACAAAATATAAATTAAATAAATAGCCACATTTATTAAACATCGATACAGACAAACTTTAATACTTAATACATAATGTGTATTCTTTTTTTATTCACCTGGTATGTGCATTTATTGGACTCATATATATTAAATGGTTAACAATTAAATTTATAAAGAAATATTGAGTAGTGTAGAAGGTGATTAAATTATTTAGCATTCACTTATATTATGCCTAGCTGTAGAAGTAGAAAAAAGATTATCATATTAAATCTATGAGTTAATAATGATTTGAAGAATAGATACATATCTTTATAATAGAATCACGCTTGTAATAGTTAGTCTAAATGTTATACAGCCAACTCATTTTGACGTCATACTTTCCTGACCGAGACGCAAGCTGATAATCATACATATAATATAATCGTAATAGCTAATTTTCGTATCTTCGTATCTAAAGTCTTGCTTTGACTTCTCGAAAAGTATTTTTCTTATGAGAAACAAGCTACCTAAGTTAAGTTACGAGTTACCTAAGATAATACAAAAAACACTTCTAGAATATCCTGTTTTATTATATTAATATTATAGTATAACTAGTTGTATTAAATGTATTTCATATGCCAAATTGTTTTATTTTTATCATAAGATGATTCAATGAGACGAGAATAACGTAGAATTTTTGAATTTCAAAGAGAATACTTGTATCCTTTCATATGGTTTACCTCAAGTACTAAGAAAAATATTCTATCGAAAGTTTTTTCATTTACCTCCTTCGTATAATTTTGTTTTCATTCTTGTTTTATTACATTTTGCATGAAAAGATGAAGAAATACTGTGAAGCTGACGCAATACTTTTCAGAATAAAAATACGGACACATAATATAAACACGAAAGGTTCGCAAAAAGTTTTTTTATTGTTTATTATTTTTACTCTTTTCGCCAAGGAAAACAAAAAGCAACGTTTAAAGTTTACAGTGTAAGCTTGGGTGTATTTCTAAGAAACACAGTTGACAGTTCAATACAAAGCACGGCGTACTGCTTCTTAACGGGAGCTTTTAAACTTTTATTTTAAAAGTGTAGTACCTTTGGATACTATACATTTGAAGACGGAAAATAGTATCGATATAAATGTTATGTTGTCTAATACACTGAAAGAATCTATATTTGTGACTATCGATTGGTATTTAATGAAACAAAATACATAATTAATTTTAATGATCGTTAAAAAGCAATCAACACAAACATTTTTTCAGAAATTTAACATAAACCTGTTTTAGTAGTAGTAAATAAATGTTTATATTCTTCCCACTTTTTTAATGTTTCAATTTTTTTTTTCTCTTGACAATTTATATTTTAAATACTATTATTGGAATTCTATATAAATGGATGAATTATTAAATATAACTTTTGGGTTATATTTATAGCCTTATTATATACACAATTATAATTTATATTATTGTCACTAGAATTATATATTTATAATAGATTCTCAGTAGAGAAATGTAGGAACAAATATTCGATTGTCACGTGGCATCGTATTGATACTGGAATATTAGTTTTATATTAAAACAAACCTGTATCATCGGTAGCGTAGAGGTCAACGTGCGCGCCTAGCAATCTGGGAAATGCGGGTTTGATCGCTACATCTGTCAAATTTAAAACCATTGAATTGAGCAATTGTCTGACAAGTAATTTTTTTGAAAAATAATCTTTCAATATATGTCTTCACATTGAGGAGTCCACTTTTAAGGCTGACATCTATCCACTGAATAGATCTATTTGGGGGCGAAAGTTATTAAAAAAAAAACTTCTGCAAGTATCGAAAAATTTTGAACCCTAAAATGAAAAGATTTTTTTTGGTTTTTAGGAATAGTCACAGTACATAGTCATATCGCAGCTAAGTAAGATATTTCTTGGAAAAATTTCATAAAAAAATTCAAATACTATATATATTTTAGATCAGTTTTATCTTTAGCTATTACACTTGAATGCTATTGACAATTATTTTGTACGCTCTATGTCACCAGAGACTATTGGCTTATATCCAATGCCTTACGGGATGGGTTTTGTCACGTATTAAAATGTTTTTAGATGACCCTGTTATCGGACCCTTAATCATACCATTTAGTTCGAGATATGTATTTAAAGTCTTTAAGAAGAACAATCCGCAATATCTTAGGTGACAATTAGATATTTGTAATAAACTAGTATAGTTCAATGCAAATAATCAAAGTGCGTGATTATTGTATAATACGTATAATCATGGAGTAGTATTGTAGAAAAAAAGTGAACGAAGAAGTTTAATTTTAATGGATCTATTATATTTTTTTATTATTCTAAAATACAAAGCTCAAAATTTCATGTTAGATATATAAAAACATTTAAAATGAAAGCCAATATTTTTACTGTTTGATTATTTTATTTTTTTGGTTACGCAACTTTAAAGCCACTCTTTGTTACTGTGTCAAGTACATAATACAATAAACTGATTTAAATTCTTTACTTTCGTTCGTATTTATTCATGCGCGAACTATAAAAGTATGTACTTAGAAAAAGTAAAGCCAAGGTGACTGTAACCTTTTTTAACCTAAGCAACTCTACCAAGGGTGACTTGAGTCCATTTTAAAAGCAGTACCTACGTTTATCAGAGACGCCAGTGTGATGTGACATTGAATTAGCAAGCGTCCAAAGTGAGCCGATGCGACGCCGACGCTCGAAATGGAACGAGGGTCCGGATTCCATTGACAGGAAACACGGGTCCGCGATTTCCACCCAATGATACAAAGGATGGGCATGATTCACTTAACTCCCGTTAGATTGTTCCTACCCCTTCCCACTGCAGCTGTACCACGCGCTCACGTGTGCAGTGTCATTCATTTAATTGAGTTGGGTCAATGGAATTGCACCCCAAGAATCAGATGTACGTGGATCTGTTAAGGAAATATCCCACCTCCCTTTGTACCCTTAATTGAATCACATTGATTCGTTATGTTACCAAAGATTATGAGTATTTTTACGTGTTTATATACTTAACGTAGAGAAAATGGACTAAAGAAATGTGACGATGACAATTCTAGAAATTGATTTGAAAATTATTTTTTACGAGAGTTGGTGGTAAAAATCAAATGCATCAATCGAATCATTGAGAATTTAGTCATATATCCTAGGGTTTTGAAAAATCCTGTAACTATAGTTTTCAAACCCTCAGTATTCCGGTTGCAAAACGTATATGATAATCACTTAGCTATCTACATAATTGAAAAATAAAATTTGATATACTATTGTGTATACTAACAAGAAATTTCATTAGTAATATACTTATTTTCTTAATACTTGACCTCTATACCTCACTCTAGTGGTATCACACTGCATTTAATAATAAGTTAAATATAGTACTCGTGTATTTATATTATCTTTGTGAATGTGGTTTTAATATCATACTTAAAAATTACGCACAAGTGTCATAAATAATTCAGTACGGAAAATACCATCACATATATATCAAGCCTATTACTTTATATATTTTATATCTAGTTTACTGTATAAATATTATATTTCAAGTTTTCTCAAAAGTATTAACACTTTCATAAATATTTCTTTTTCGATATAGCAAATAAAATTTGTCACTGGTAGTAGCAAAAATTAATAATGTGGGTGCTATCAGTATTTCAATTAAATATCCAAAGTAGCATATGGTTATAATTGTTATTCACTTTTTAAAGTGATGTCTTCTAACTTTGTAGACATAAAACAAAGACAACTGTTAATGTAACTCAGCTCCAACAACGCAGTTCAGTCAATCAATATTGAGCAACTGTGATGAAAAGAACTCGGTTTTATAAATATACGTATTTCATACATTTATTATTTTTGCGAGCTTCGATATATTTTTTCACTCATCTTATTTTATGTAATCTTAAAATCTGTATTCTTTTTTGGTAATACTTATTTCTATTTTTATAATTTATATACGCTGAATATATTATATAATGCTCTAATACTCAGAACAATTTTATTATTTCTTTGCTTTTTTATAGAAATATAATATTAAATATTAGAATTAAAATATATGACTAAAGACCTTTTCAATTTATTTTTAAATGCGTTAATCATTGATAATAACATTTTATTTGATAAATTAAATCGGTATCTATCTCATCCTTTCAAATTAGTTTGTTTCAAGTTTAAAAAAAATGTGGGTATAGTTCTCTTCATCTTCTCGGTGGTCGAGAGATAAATATGCGTGCCTCATAACCGGGATCGCGGGTTTGATTCCTTCGAATACTTCGTTGCATATTTGCAGGATTGGATGCCAATTGAGCTGACAATTTATTAAACAACCAATTTATTTAAAAAATAATCTGTCAATTTATATTTTTATAAAATGGAAAAGCTTATACACTCATCCCTCGATTTACGCGGTTTTACTTTTACGCGGCTAGAAAAAAATACATTTTTTCAAAAAACCATACATATTTTGTGGCACGTATCACGCAAACACGTATGTTGCATGAAATCTCGATTTACGCGGTTTCTCTTGGAACGTATCTACCGCGTAAACCGAGGGATGAGTATACTCTAGTTTTGAAGTGTGTATATGTATATGCTTCACACACGGAGTGAATGTGTTAACATGTAATTTATTTAATTATTGAACCAGTAGTACATAATGAATAATAAACAATTCAATTCAAGCGATGTTGTCTACAAAAAGAAGCTTCTATTGTATCATAAATAGGTGAGTGCAATAATGAACTGTAGATTTTATCACTACAGAGTGATGCTTCGATGAATTTACTGAGAAATATCTAAGACGCACTCAAGAGGCTGATGAATATTCAATAAGATGCTGCGATCGACAACTTTTAGCACTCTGTACAAGTACACGACAAGTGCACCCATTGCCTCTTATGGCTTGGAATGTAGAGTAAAATTCTTGCCCTTATGCCACGTAAAATTGCAGGGTTGAAATATGCCAAGTAAGCATGATGTTTTGAAAACAGTATATAATATAACGTAAGATAAGATAAATTTATCGTATTCAAGTGCCCACTTAAACGTACATTGAGGCGTTAAGTTATTTGTTTACGTATCAAAACTAAATTTTATGCGTTTAACACTAATGAGTTATTTGTTATAAATATACGACGTTACAAAAATTCTTACTAACCAGCATAGATCTTTAAAAGTGGTATAATAAATGCAGGAACATTCTGCCAGTAGTCATTCCAATGCAGAGAGCAATGGAGACGCTTAACGAGATTACCTCGGATATTGATATCTTCCACCTAGGTGAGAGGGAGCTTAGATGGATGCTATT
>JAGVSQ010007082.1:0-15672 GCA_022683975.1 Rhyacophila evoluta | reverse complement strand
ACAAGCGGCTTTACATCCTTTCGTACATTTGCAGGATATAGTCATTAAAAGTTTCAGAAGAGAAGGCTCTTTGATAGTGGCAACTGGAGACAGACAATATTTGTTGGTTCTACCGCTAAGAACTGGTTCATCAGAATTGAAGCCCCAAGCCTGAAGTAGACTTCTAGAGAGGCATAATTTCATTTATTTGGATATTCACTAATTTATTTGTATTTGATAGTTGATTATGTATGTATTCTTTTAAAACTTAGGTTAGTATTTAATAGTACGCAATTCTTTTTCATAAAAATATATGTGGTATAATGTATTAAGTTCATTTATTTAAGCCCTTATTGCGGAGAAACAGTAAGATATTTAAAGAGGTAGAAGCTCTTAAGGATGACACTGATGGGATGTTAGTAAGCAGTCGATTTGGGAGTATATGAGTAATCATGAAAATGGCCCAATTATATTCTGACATTTTAGGTGTAGATATTATGCATTTTCCGGTTAGACGAAACACAATATCCTTCTTGGGACGTTTGGACCTTTTATGTAATATACATTATCATACCATAATGAGTATAACCCAAAATTAAATAAAAATATAATTATTTCACTTATTTAATTACCTTATTCTATGCCTAGAATAATACTAATTTTAGAATTCTTATGCTTACAGAATTAAAAAATACATACGCCCAAATACGACAGTGACTCTATTGTATTTAAAGATATATCTTTATTATTAGTATAATAAATACATTTAATTTAATTAAACACCTTTTAATTTATTATATTCTGTTGCACTAATATAATGAGAACCAAATGATACCAATACTTCTTAAGCATGGGTAATTTAGAAGCATACCTATTTTTATTAAAATCTATGGATATTACATGATCGCCTAGATATTTGATTTATTTGTGATGTTTTTTTAATTTATTGGATTAATGTTAAACCATTTCTTAAGCCTATAGAAAGTAAGTAGAAATTTAGTAGAACATAATTCATATATATTATAAAAAAATATATTTACGTGGCCTATTTGTCATAAATATTTTTATGGCAAGAAATTTGATAAACTGCGAAGTTTTAATCATAATTTATGACGGAGAATTGCGTTCTTTTTTATGGTGTAATACTAACTTTTCTTTGTCTTAACTTTTTTAGAACACATCTTAAATTTTTTTTCAAATTTCATCTTCATAGCGGTACACTTTTGGCGGTGGTCGATCGAAACTACATTAAGAAGTGTCCTTTAGAAAATCCCTTGGGGGTCATAAACTAAATGCGGGACACTTAATCTGGTCGTAAGAGACCCGTGACAGTGAAAACCAACCTTAGTTCTTACCTTTACCTTAAATAACACGTATACTATCAATGATACTATTTTAAAGTGAAGCATAAAAATGGGCTCAGAACCAAAATAGTGAGATGCCACCAGAGGATTGGGCTTAAAAACAAATGCAAAAAAATAATGTTAAAGTTCTTCTTTTTTCTGATGATAAAAGGCAAAAGCTTTTCTTATAACATTAATGGTGTATCTATCTTTTATGGTAAACTAGGGTCGTATAGGAAAATCTCAAGTTTGCACTCTTTGCTTGTTCATTGCACTTTTAATATTTGTTTAAATATTTAAACATTTTTTTATGAAATTTACCATTATCAGCGATAAAATAAGAGCATTTTGTATTTGATACAAGTCAAGTCTTAAGCTTCAAAAACTGTATTGTAATATATGAAATATTTAAAATAATGTTTTGAGAAAAATTATGTTGATATTTGAAATTGTATTTATTATACTCACTGTAAGACGGTCTAATAAATACATTGAGTCTTATGTATTAAAAGTCATGGGAAGGATACTCCAAAACTTTTATATAATAACATAACTGATATAAAAAGAGTTTTTACTTCGAGTCTCATATTATAATATAAATCATAATTTACTTAGTCAAGTCAATTATTGACGATATATCATACTGTATGGTGCAGAGTACAGATTTTTGTATTCCGGGAATTTATCAAGTCAACTTTAAATCAGCAATGACAGAGGTAATAAAAAAATAGATAAGAAAAGTTATTTTATTCATACCGGTGACCCAGTCAAAATAATTATAACGAAAATTAATAAGCACGTTGAAAAATTATTCGACATAATTTTTGCGTTGTTGTAAATTTAGTTATGTATGGCTACTTATTTATAAAATTATATATTCATTCTTTGATGAAACTAATTATATACCATGAAACGATTTTTATGAATGATAATTATTCAATAAGTTGTTCATATTCTAGAAAAGAAAATCACTTAAAACTAATATACTTACTAAGTTATATGAAAAAGAAAAATAAAAAAAAATGTTGTCTCAATCCCATGATTTTCTAAAAGAAAGTATAGCACGACAGCCGCAATTGAAATAAAAAACGAATGCCGTAAATAATTAATAGAATAACTCAAAATAAAATTACTATTTTCCTGAAAGAAAATGTACCCGAGGATATTCTAGATTATTTTCTCTCTATTCTTCCAATTCCACTTTAAATATTTTCCTATTCTTAGCACGCGTACTATATGCTATTTATCGCTGGCATCCAGGAGCGATCATTAGGGCAGAATAAATAAAACTTGGAAATAACTCGTCTGTTGACCGCCATTCCACGTTTCTTTTTTATTCCCACTGACTTTGATTAAGGAATCCGTCTTTTCTCGCGCCTTTTTTGAATTTCTAAATATAAAATCGCGTATTTGGGGAACTTTTTTCTCCTACGAGCCATTACAATGGGAAAAAACCGCTGAGTATCAGAAATAGATTAGTCAATTTTCTTGCAAAATTCGTATTTTGTGAATTTTAAAATGTGTTTTTTCTTGAATATTTGATTAGAATAAACAGCACATTTTCAGCGCTGCAGAAAATAAGTATATTCAGTATTTGTTTCAATTTAAAATTTCAAAACGAAAACAACAAATGTACATTTTTTTAATAATTTTCGCAGCATATCTTGTTTGATTTTATCTAATATTAATAACTATATATTTAGAAGTTGAATTAAAAGACGTATATGTTATACTTGAAAAAGTCTACCACGTACATGGTAAATATTTATTACAGATCAATATTTTAAATAAACAATTAAAACAATACCCTTTGTTTGCGACGAAAAGACTCTAAGTAAAGAATAAATAAATCATAATAATGCTATTTGTTTAGAATTTGAATATTATCTTTTGTGTGTACTGTGGCCATGGATGAAGTGGTTCTTAACTTTTAAAATGTTACTGTGGTTATTGTTTACATTTTACACCAAAAAAGCTATCGCAATTTCCATATATTTTTGTTTTTTGTCATCATAGGTGCCGTTCGTGAAGTTTGGGGTACGGGGGCATTTCGTCCTAGAGAGAGCATCAGGCTGCACCCTAAGGGGGCGGTATAAGCAGCAATATAAAAATACAATTTGAACCATCCTATAATAAAAATCATTGTGCAACGTTTTTCCATATTAGTCTATGTTATTTAATAGGCGGCAATTTGAAGACTTGTAAAATAATGAAAATAATTACCGCAGATTCCTGTGTTAGTAGGCATAAATAAGTTTCTACATAGCTTATGGTTTGTATATGATTTTGGCTTCGCTTACGTTATAAAATAAATTACAATTCATTTAAAAAAAAAGATTAATCAATCCTTGAAAAATTGTATATGTACATATGATCATGTATATAACGTATTTATTAAATACATATTTAAATATAAATATATTTGAAATATTAGAATTAAAATAATGATTGATGTAAATATGTCACCTTCTAATCTAGTAGTATATAAATCTATTGGTGACCTATTTAGGTACATTTTTCATATCGGAAATATGTAATATAATATATAATATTATAATATAAAATTAATAATATGTTCTTTTGCAAATTTACTTACAACGACATCTTTTGTCACTAGTTGTAAGTAAGCAAAATATTTTGGAATTTCAAAAAATATTATTCAAAACACTTTTTTTGTTTAATTGAATTGAATAATGTAACTGGGATATTTTTCAGATTAAGTCACCTACTATCAAATGACGTAAAAAATCTTTATTCCGTTAATTTTTAAATTGAGTTTCACTTTTTACACGTTTTATAGCAAGAGGAACCTATTCATGTATATTTTAATCTGAAAAATATGTTTAAAAATATATACATCCACATAATTCATAATATACTTAGTAAAATACTTTTCATTAAAAAACTGATTTTGTCTTTTGTCTATTAAATTTGGCATCGTACATTTCAAAAAAATTATACCAAAAATGTAGTCGCTTGGCTATGTTTTGACTGTGCAAACAAATACTCAGTATATGATATTCGCATAATCATAGTAGAACAGAATTTAAAAAAATTTGAATAATTAAATATAGATTTTATCGTTTGGATAACATATTGTTGGATAAATCAATTTAATTTATGGTCCTTATTAATCCAATAATTAGTTTTGATGTAATTCCATCGAAGATTAAAAATGATTTTTTTTTAAATTAATTTAAACACTATAACTTAGAATAAGTTAAATCCACTTTAAATTAAAGCTAAAATTTCATAGCTTGTCTTATCTCTTCAATCCATCCACGAAGGGTACGTCAATATTTTCACATGGGTGGGATAATAAAGACAAGTTTATGGCCGTGTGACTGGGCAGCGGTTGCCCGAACAGGCCCTGAAATGATTTAGTCTTCTTTGGGCAGATATGCGGAGAATGACGCAAATATACATACGCCAACAATATATTTCGTTGGGAAATTCCGCGACGTGATTGATCGACTTTATCTCTAATACCGTGTGTGGCTGCCTTTCGGAAAATTGGAAATGGTTTTTTGCGCTGTGCAATTTAGGTCAGTCATTATACGTGCCATGATAGTAGGCTTTCTAATCCAAAGCTTACTTTCTAACCATATTACTCAAATAATTTCAATTAAATAAATATATATTAAATTAATATATACTATGTAAAAATATTTTATGCGAAAGCTCTGTAGCTAACATTTAAACAAACTTAATAAAATTATGTAAATAACATAATATACAGTTCATGACAAAACCAATACCAAATGACACACATTTTTTAGAAGATGGAAAATTTTATTTAATCACTTTCAAACTTCATATATTTTAAATGCTTATATTAAATCAACTCATATTTGTAATGTTGCCATTAAAAGAATACAGATATTTACTTAATAATGTTGAAACTAGTGAGTTTTTTGATCTCTTGTATTTTTTGCTGTTACGAGATAATATTTTATCATGAGTGATATAATTACTGTGGTAGCCGAGGTCAGCGCGTGCATTTTTAAGCTGTCGCTAAAGTTTTAGATTTAATTATTGCATGTGAAGTATTTAAAAAAAAAACAAAAATGTAAGATTATAGATTTCATAGGTTGGTAGAAGAAAAAATTTCATAATAAGTGACATAATTGTTCAGATCAATACGCTCCACTTTTGAATATTTTATGAATTATATGAAATATTCTATATTTTCGAAAGTGTTTAATTTAAACACAAGACATTATAAATATGGCTAAGGTGTTTAGAAGCCAACATGAAGAAATTTAAGAAAGTTTTATCACTAGTTATTTCGGCTATACTACTATAAATAATAAATTATGTCAAGAATGTCCATTGTTTTATTGGAACAATATGAAGAGCAATGAACTTTTGACATATGCAATATAGGTATATAATTATAAATTCCGTGTATTTTATAGCCAAATTTGGTACACAATATTTTCTATCTTACTTAAAAAAATGTAGATTTTATAAACAAGTAAAACTATGATATATTTCTGACAATAATAACAATTCCTCTTTCTAATGAGATTTACTATAATTTGTGTAAAATGGTTGGTTAAAATTTTTTTGGACATTATCAGCTTTAAGCTGTATTTTCTGCATAGTATTTATTTATACAAACCAAAGGTTTTTTCATAAAAGTAATTCTCATGGTACTCGTATTTCAATACGTATACATCGGAACACCTTTTTCATATAGTCTCTAACCTTAAACTTTATCATTTATACACCATGAGTTGCTTTAAGTTGACGTCCTTTCCACGGGCCATATAGCCTAAAAAATAAAGTACGGCAAACCCGAGAGACCTTGAGTGTATGTATGCTAACAGTTATATCATTTTTCATGTAAAATTATTACTTTCATCCTACTCTAATCATTGTTTTATCAACAATGTGAACTAATAAAATATTAAGGTGAAAACTAGATTTTTTGAATATTATAAAAAAATTAAACAGTAAATATTTTTAATCAACTAGTTGATGACTTTAAGCGGAGATCATCTTTGATCGAATCTTGATACAGTCAACAAACGTAAACAAATAAAAGTAAATACTGAAATTATCAATATTTTCGACTGATGGTGCTTGATGGAAATTGATTTTAAATTTCAAATTATTTGAAACTGGTAAACTTCCATATGTGAGATCACTGATAGCGACCTGGCTTTCGCCTTTCGGCATTTTTAGGCTATATTATATGTAGGCAAAAATGTAATATTGCCTTAACATGCCGAAAAACGTAACCCGGGTCGCTAACAGTGCTCTTACATATGGAAGTTTACCAGTTTTAAATAATTTAGAACTGAAATTATCATTACCGTATATAAGTGTATTATATTTAAATTATTAATACAAAGTACAATGTATGAAAAATAAATGTTGATATGTTAATTTGACTATTTGTATATTTCTATTTGAAAAATTTACATGAAAATTTCAAAAAGTACCTTCTATGTTTCAATTCTTTTTTTTTCTTCTGCCATATCCACTCTTTATGTGGAACATGTGATCGCCAGATGCCACCTTGAAGATTATCTCTTACTCCATAGTGTCTTTGAACCTTTCCAAGTTTCAACAACCCTTATTTCATCCTGTGAATAGTACCTGTCACTCTTCCATGATGTCAAAATCCCATCGATTAAAGAAAAGTAGTGGTATTCAGATTTTTGATGGCAATTGCAGTAGTTAGATACATGTGTTTAAAAACATTTAAATAATAATATAATATATTATGCGTATATGTATTATTGCAAAATTTAATTAATCAGGAAAAACATTTTTTAAATATTAATGATTTTTGTAATATCTTTCTATTCTGAAGCTATCCGATTTTGAAAGATATTTGATTTTATAAATTCTGAGCAAGATTTCATTATTGTTAGAAAAAACCGTTGCATGACCAAAAATTTAAACTCAATCCAAAGATGAGGGTTAGCCTTCGGCCATCTGCTGACACCGTTGAATATATTATAGAGGAAAATTTAATAAAGCCTCCGAGAGAGGAAAAGAAAATTTCATACTAAAAGAAAATCGATTTGTGTGAAAGTAGAAATCGCCTGGACCTCTAGAATTTACGCACTAATTAAAAAACTTTTCCAATTTAATTTATATTTCCAAATCTTATTTAATTAATTGATACAAAGCCAATAAACTTCGGCAATAGTGGTATGTTTTAATAGGAAAAAACTAAAATTTACTCAAACACTTTATAAAAAAACTCAGTAGGTTTTGAAAAACTTGTTAAAATTATCAATGTTTAAGGTGTTTAAGTGTATAGATAGTATATTGATACCATATAAAATTAATACCGCATTTGAGCTGATTGCATTAAAAAATAACGATGCAATTTATTATTTTATAAATAATCTAATGTAATACTATTTTTAGCTAATCAAGGGACTTGGTGGATTTGGCTATTGAATTTCGGAAAGATAATTGCCGTTTTGCATTTTTCAATTGTCAAATGAAAAACAAATAACAAAACCTTCAATACATTTTGTATATATTCGCATTATGCAAATAAATTTTCTTAAGAGTCGTACACTATCATATATTTTAGTTTATTCGCTGAAACAATTGTGCTGCCAACCTTCTGAAATAATGTATAATTCAGAGTAATTTATTCAAACGAATTCCACTTGGAACATTGAATCAATTTCAAAATTTCGACGTGAAAGTAAACACAAGAGCTTGTATAACTTAAATTAAGTCAAACGAGCTTTTCAGTTAAATTGAGCTTTTCATACTACTGCCTTTATACCAGTGGCTTACATAGTCATAGGATTTAAAAAAAGTGATCTATTTTGCTATAAAAGTTGAATGAAAGTATATGGTTGTAATTGTATTTTTACATTTTTACGCTGAAAAAAATTAACCTTCAATACAGAACATTTTCAAATTTATACCAATAATTATTATTGTATGATATATCAGTAATTAGTGTCCCGGTAATCGAGTGGTTATTATGCAAACTTGTGCAAAACTCAAGATTGTGGGTTCAGATCCTAGAGCTGTAGAATTTTCAAACACTACAAGGATGTATGACCAGATATCTGATGGGTTGAGCAATTGGCTGATGGTAAATACTTCCTAAAAAATATGTATCGAGATGTCTAATTCGTATTGTTAGGGTGGCTAAAATAGTATCATATTAAGATATGGAAAGGTATGTTCGGTATTGTGAGAAATACTAAATATCAGAGTGAATCAATTAATTATCTGTGGAGCTGGCGTTCTGGCAAATAACTACAGAATTGCAACGGGAAATTAGCAAATAGTGAGCTGAAGGAGATGAAGGGATTTCGAAGGTCCATTTGATTTCAATAGAATCCATATAAGAAGTGTCTTTGTAATACAAAAAAAAAATAACACATTTTTTTATCATATTTATTTATTTTACTTTAATGTGAAAAATATTATATGATACGGTACTGTGTTTGATCCCACGAGATGTTGTGTGAAGTTTAACTTGTTAAGTACCGGGCTGCGTTACTTACAAGGAACTCTCGGCTTAACAGTTGTTATCGTATAAAAGTAACGGCAGTTGACAAAGTCTCACTTAGCTACGTTTGTCTGCAAAAAGATCCCGTCCCTACGATAATAATGTCAGATTTTAAAAATCGTAGCTTCTTTGATGGTCAGTCTTTTATATATCATCCTAACCTTATTTTAAGAAATTTGAACCATAGTTTCTACTTATTCGATTTGATTGAAGTTGATGGCAATTATTTTTTTTAAACATTGTATTAAAGTTGTGGTATAATTGTATGATATTAACCGTATGTATTGTCATTTTGGTGAACGAGACGGAAAGCGCCAGCAATTTTGCACCATGCAAGTTACGGGCTTAAGTTACTTTGCTTCTTAAGATCAAAGTTATTACCATATTTTTACATCTACTGGCCTGTTTAAAAATCTAAAATATCCACAATTTGAGAAAATATGATATTTTTTTATTATTTCAAAAAACTGCTCACAAAAAAAGCTTACTTAAAAACATGTGCTTGCAAATCGTCTTGCATTTAAAAATAAAATCGAAATGAATAATATGCTGAGACTTTAATATTATTTAAAAAATTTTCTCTGAAAATTTTATTTATAAAGCTGAGATTTATAAGTGAACTTATCATTTAAAAAAATAAGTAATAACGATTTTAAATTAATCTTCTTGCTGACCTTTAAGACTAATTTTCTCATTCAAAGCGGCACATTAAATATTTGGTTTTCTACTTTTAAGAACAGTTTGCCAGATAATTTAGAATTTTGAGTAAACTATTATAATTAACGAGCTTAAAATCTAATATTGTTGGATATCAAATAAAATGATTGTTTGTATTAGCATTTTAAATAGAGATGATACTTTTAAAATGTGAAGACATGTTCTTTTTAGACTGATTTTTATGATTTGGTTGTAAAATATTTTATTTTATTCGCAGATGAATGGTTTAAAGAAAAGTGGTGCAAACAAGAAAAATACTATAAGTTCATAAGATTATTATACAAACATTGTTTCTTTCGATTGAGGAAGAAATTGGTTAATACCGGAAAAATCTTTGACGTCTCACCTTTCTATGGAACAAACGCTTCTGGAGAGCATTTTCAAAAATCCAATCTATTTTTCCGGGTAACTCAATAGAAAAAATCAGCTCTGTTTCCGCCCCAGGGGAAATTGAAATGTTGGATAAATTAAACATGATTCAATTTGCAACGATTGTTCGGATCAGTGGTGTAAAATCACAACTTTTCTCAGAAGAAGTGCTTTACTTAATATGTTCGAAGACTTCTTTTTTTAATCTTATTATGGTTCAAAAAAATATTGATTCGAAAATTTATTTGAAGACGTTTTTAATACACACAATAGGGGTGATTTCATCAAAAAAAAAAACTCAAAAGTTGAATTACCCTAATTTAAAATAACTATGTTTATACGACATTTAAATGCAATTATCATATCAACAGTGAAAACAAAAAAAGAATAAAAACCAAGGATTTTTTCGATTATCATAATAGGGTCTGCTACATTTGTGACCAGGAAAAATAACTTCCATGTCACCAATTTTATTGGTTTCCTAAAACAGCTTATTAAATCGATATCAAATTACGTAAATCGAGCCCTAGTTTTAAGGTCAGTGTCTATTTAATATTTTGACTTCGGCCCAAAATCGTTAAATGAACCGTTTTTATGCCTCCTGTGAAAAAATCTGTGTGGTTTACATCCCTTTTCCTTTCCACAGTTGATAGTTATAATACAGAATACGATTTTACATGGTAAATACGTATTATTTATTAAGATTCTTTTCGAGAATGTCAGTACAAAATTTTCCAAGAGCTATTATATCGTCATATTCGAATGCTCTTTAGTTGGTTTAGTCCAGCTAAATTTCAACAGGAGTCAGTAGCAAATTGTGATCAATAAAAATTGGTAGAATCATCTTCACTTGCAAATTAAGGTTCAATAAATATTTTCTGAAGTTGTAAAAGTATAGGTGATATCCATAATACTATGCAATGGTAAATGAGAGTGTCTACAAATTTATAATTGTGTAAAATGGAGTAAATCTATGGTGAAAGAGGGTATTGAAGAATCGGTTTTGAGAAGTTACACACAATTTAAAAATAGTTCCCAAAAGCGATTTGAGGCTTCGGATGGTCCATGGAAAAGTTTACGGGTATCAAAATGGTTGAGCTATTTTTTTGAAATAAATTGAGTATTAGATACTATAGTCTTTCAAGCACGGATAATCCGCAAACTGGATAATCCGTGCCTGTATAATCGATAGTACACTATAATTATAACTACTTTGTAAATTACAAGGAAATCATTGTTGTTATTTGTTAGTGTTATATCTTCTACTAAACCTAAAAATACGAAAAATAAGTGAGAATAATACAATGTTATTAGCTGACCATGTGTCTTTCAACAGATTCAATCAATTGGTTTGATGATATTAATGAGAATATAACTGAAATGAATCTACCTATGATGTCGAATTTCAACATTAAATGTTATACAATATGTGAATTGCTTTCAAATCCCCAATAGACAATTCCATTGCGCGGGAGATGGATTCTAGTCTGTTCTACTCAAATACCGTTTTATAAAATGTTTTTTCCAAGAGTAAAAAGAGACAAATTTTCATTTATTCTGTTTTTTTTTCAATAAACAATTGATTTTTTTCTATATGTATTTTTTCATCGAATTGCATAAATATTTGTCCTCCTCTGAACATTTCACTTTCTGTAGTTGCATCCGTCTGCTTCTCAGCTAAATATATTTCTTACTCAAACCATCTCAATCCGCTTGATAAAAAAACTTTAAACCAATTATCGTGATATTTAATTATTTATATCTTACTATGCAAATAAATTACCAAAACCTTTTAAATCTTCAATACAATATTTAATAAGTATGTACAGTAAGTATAAATAAATTTAAATTACTTCAAAAGATGATGAATCGTTAATTAAATCAAAATGTCGATAATTACTTAAATACTTAATTAAGCAGTGTCAATTTGGATAAATCATCGCATACCAATTGAAGGTAATCTTAAATATGAATTATTATTCACTAAGTACTGTCAGATATATATATTTATTAAAGCACTCACTAAAAAGTAAACTCCGAGCTTTTGAAAGCTTAGATAAAGAATTTTTATTTAATTTATTAAAACCCGTAAGTGTGGTAATAAAAGAATCGTAAAATGTTCGTTATATTGTTGTCCCGCGTACTTACATTCAAAAAATTCTATTCATCGCGATAATGTGCCTACAAAAAGATACTTTTAGTACAAGCTTATTCTTTTAAGCGCGATAAAGAATAATATCACTCTGGATGTCTTGTAAATTTTGCAAAGTTGGCAAATCTTTTTCGGGAGAGCACAAAATAAAAAACATATTACCCATACGTCTTATTTTATTATGGTCAATAATCGCGACTAATGGTTCAGAAGACTATTTTCATATCACTTTTAGAGGTTTTTGTTTTCATTGGATAATTTTCGTGTGTACAAAATAACATACATAATTTATTTATCTCCTCGTATAACTTTTGTGACTTGTTTTTGTCAAGAAAAAAATCATATCACTTCATTCGAGGTTAATGCAATTATTATACGAAAATATCCCTGTTTTTATTTTCTTATGTGACACATATTATTTATTTACTGTTTTTATCTCAGGTGGCGTAAGTTTGGACTTTTTAACCGTGAAAAGCAACAAACCTTTTCAAATATAAATATTTACCATGCGTCTTAATTATATATATATAACAATACAAGAATGATTTTTTACTAATTTTTAAATGATTTATTTTAGCTAATTTGAATGCTTAACAAAAAATCCATTTATAGTATATTTTTTTACTGTAATTTAACTCGAATAGAAATCTTTCGTCACGTTATTCTGTTGTACAAAAAATACATTTGTATTTCATTCATTAGTTGTAATGGATTATAATTTATTAGTATATAGAGAATAGAGCACATATATTGTATTCACTATCTAACACTTCTTCACATAATTCTGCTGTAAGTCTCAACCATATAAATTTTCACTTTGCAAAGGCTTATCTATAAAGAATATATTTCACAATAATTTACTGATTTTTAGTCAAAATCTCTTTCTATGGGACGTTTATACCTTGCATTTGATGGATTATATATGTTTCAAAAGTTCATTATTCATGTACATAATGTCATTATGTGCATTTTTCACAACGCATGTGTTTGCTATACATTATATCTTTTCAATTACGGGATGATGTTGTTATATTTTTATTATATCGTATATTAATCAATACAACCAATCCTGAATATAAAAAAATTAAGATAAGCTTTCCCATGCTTTAAATAATAATTGTATTTTTAGATAAAGATGTACATCTCAAATATCTGTCTAAAAATCTTGTATTAGAATAATAATTACGCTAATAAATAGCCGGTAGTGTAGAGGTTAGCGTGCGTGCCTCGCAATCCGAGGGATGCTGGTTCGATTCCAACATCTGTCAGATTTAAAAAATCTAAATATTCGGGACTGGATGCCCATTCAGTTGAACAATTGTATGATAATCAACTCTCGTGAAAAATAGTCTGTCTTCACATTACGGAGATCCATATGCTCCACTTTCAGAACGAACATCGTATAAGAAATAGGAGAAAAAGAATAAATTACTAAAAATATATTTATCACGCTTTATTCCGGATTAGTTAGATAAATATTATCAAAAAATATAGTAAAGTCTATATATATTAAGGTGACGTTTGCTAATACAAAGTAATTTAGCTTTTAAGTTAGGTGTAATTCACATAAAGTATGTATCTCGTAAAATAACCACAACCTCGAATGAATGTCAATAAATGACAAATTATTTCTAAACTACTATCAAAACTGAATGGGCTTCCCTTTCTCCAAATTATATAATGGACTTATAATAATAGGAACAGATTAAGTTAATTAATAAATTAGGTAGACTTCGTGGTCCAATTCATATAAAGCAAGTTTTGATTATCTTTAATGGGTTGAACATTTGAAATAGTTGGTGAAGTTATGTCGTGTCTGTTTCTCGCAGATCAACGAAGTAAGTTAATGTATCTATGACCTATACCTAGTAATATACAAATTACACAACCTATTTAACTATATATACTATATATTGTATAATGTATATTCTAACTGATAAAACATAATATATTATATCGAAATTGTACAGAAATATAACTGATTGTATTTTATCCAAAAAATATAAAATTAGACATGAGCAATAAATATATAGTTATACAATATCAGTGGCTTTGAAATACCAACCTACAGAATAATACCACGTGCTCTGATATACAATTTAATTAAAATAGTTTCTAATACCTATGTAATGATATTTAAAAGATTATCATATGAAGAAATATTTGGAAATGTTCGATTATATTCTATCATATCCACCAATACGAGCATACAGATTTTCCTATAGGAAATATTGTACATAGCTGTATTGACAATTTTTTTCTTGAGAGATACATGTCTGATTATTCAACTCAAGTATGTGTGGATAGATGTTAAATATTGTCTAATAGACTATCTTAAGAAAAGGTTTTATAAACGTGTAATTACATAAATCTATTAAATCAAGCTTAAAAGTATAACTCTAAGTTATATTAGATTTATATGTTTTTTTCAGTAGCGTAGGGATTAGCGTGCGCGGCTGGCATCCAAAAAATCCTGAATGGATTTCTACATTTGCCATACTTTTTTAAAGCCGAAAATGCAAGATTTATTGGATTAAGCAACTATCTAATAACTCATTTTCGTAAAAATATTCTGCCAAAAAATGTCTTCACATTTCATAGATCGAAACATGTATTTTGGAGTGGATATCTTCACACTATGTAGATTCATATGCTTTCGGAGAGGAATATACAACAGAACAATGCAATAAATTGTTAATGCGAGTTCTCGTAACTTTGGAATATTGATGGAGAGAATAATACTTCGTTTTCTAATGGCCTAAAAAGAAAATCTTCATGATCATACAAAATAGAATAAATTTACTTTGGTAATATTAAAAAAGGAAAACATTTGAATAAAAATAATCTATAATATAATATAACGGAGCTATAGAAAGATTTTATTATCTTGTGGAGCAGTTAGAATAGTCTAAAACTGATCTCTCCAGAAGTAGAGTATGATACATATTTTATTATTTTTGGCAAATTTTTACGAGAATTTCCTATCACCGAATTGCTTGACTCGTAGGTAGAGTTGTTGCACATTTGTTATCGAATGTTTCTTATTAAAGCTGCGACATGGTGGATTCAGTATTTTCCTATACTTATACATTAAAGTAAGCTTATAAGAATTACTAGTTAACTATGTGTTTGATAAATCGATCAATCAAGATTATACATACATTTGTTAGAGAATAAGAACTTGCAAACAAGGTAACGTCCAGCTATATGAGCGTAAAGTTAACAAACTCGACTGTCATTATTATCGATGGGTTGATGAAAAGAGTTATTGTTGTAATCTATAACTTAAATCTACATATTACCTGAGAAGGTAGTAATTATAATATACTATGTACTATGTACTTTTAGAAAATTTTATTTACTTTACTATTCTAATGTTATTGTTATATTTTTTACCTTTACAAATATTTAATTAAGATGCAACTTTTAGTAGTATTCTATATTTTAAATTATTAAAAATTAACTTGACCTCTATACAATTAATAAATCTCTTTTTGTATTAACTAAATATTTATAAATTAGTTCTAAATTATTTAAAAGTGGTAAACTTCTTTTTGTCTCCCCGGTAGCGTAGCTGGTAGCGTGCGTGCCTAGCGATCCGGGGAATG
>JAGVSQ010007081.1:0-15672 GCA_022683975.1 Rhyacophila evoluta | reverse complement strand
TTTGTTGGGTGCCATGTTTCACAACCGTAGAGCAGCACTGTCAGAATGCATGCATCGAACAGGCGGCATTTGGTTTTTACCTTGTACAGCGTGGAGTCCCAGACAAATATTATCAGGTACCAATTTTGGGACCAACCAGATTTTGAATATGCGTGATATCTAGTATCAATTTAAAATATATATTCATGTTACATATTTAACAAACAATTCCTTTATAGTTTATACTATATTTAGCTTTTGTCGTATAATATTATATATTAATTTAAACTCAACTACCATTGTATTAACCCACAATACAAGGATAGTTGACTTAAAATTAAACTGATGTACAATAATATAATTTATATATATATTTTTTTTTACCATGTTTTCTCAAAATGTGAAGCATCTGGATATATACGATGTAACAACATTTACTCCAGAAATGGAGCATATAATTATATATACATCTTTGCAATGTGATGAGATATATTGACGGATGTTTTCATGTGAATAGGTTGTCGTAAAATTGTGAAACCCTTTGTACATAAACCACACACTAATACAAATAACGACAGACCAGTCTGTATATATAATTACTCCATGTCTGTTTTAAAGTGGAGCATATATATATCGTGAAGATTTCCATTCCACAGATTACACTGATATTAAAAATGTGAATATATTGTCAGTCAATTGCATTCAATCCTGCACTCTCGAATTTAATAAAATTATAATTCAGCTGTGGTATTTGAAGCCACACTGCCATAACTGCCTTTAAATTAATTAAATTTGTTTGAACTTCATTTTTCGTGTTAGTTAACTCGGAATAATTCAACCATCACAAATTATTTTCGACTGGATACCAAATTTTCACCGTCAAAAAACTTCCAATGCCTAAAGCACTTCATTTGAAAGTATTCTATACGACGCATACATTTTGATTAAATATATGAATTTATAATAAGTGACATACAATTTATTAGACTATAATATATTATGCACTCACTTTATGTAAATAGTCACCATGTGTGGCGTAACACGAAGACGTCACAAAGCGAAATGTCCTATACGATGGTTTTCAAAATTTAATATTTTTATTTGAAAGATATGATTTCGAAGAAATATGACGCCAGACTTGTTTTTTTTCATTTAGACATTAGACAGTGATTCTCAATCATTGCTTATGGATCGTGACCTAGGACACTCGTTAGAGGATAGGTTAGGTTTTAATCAGATCGATGGCAATAAAATTTAAAAATATATTGGCGTACCAATTCTTTCACAAATTCTTTAAATTTTTAAGTCGAATACATTAAAATTATATGCATAGGTGTTAAAATATTTAGGATCAAAATAACTTACAATATTATAGTAAATACAAGCTTATAAAAAAGGGATGTTTGAATTTTGCTGATCTATGTTGATAAATCGAAAATAAAAATATATGTATGTAATAATAAATTATTGTATGTTAATTTTAATTTGTTTCTTTTTAATAAAAGTAAATTTTACGGAAATAATCGAACGAATTAGCCATCTTTCAAGTTCAAGAAGTTTCCATACAATCATATTTATTCTTCTGTTCTTTTTATACCGTGTTCGCTCCTAAAGTGGAGCATATGGATCTACACAATGTGAAAATATATTTTTTTGACGGGAATTGTTTTTCAGACAATATTTCAGCCCAATATGGCATTCAGTGCTGCATTTTTGGAGTTAAACGCACGCGCCTTGCAATTCGAGGAATGCGTATTCTATTCCCACATCTTGATATGAATAATATTATGAAATGAATAATAACTGACTTTCTGTATGGATCTTCGTAATGTGAAGACGTCTTGACAGATTATTTTTCACGAGAATTGGGGCATCCAGTCTGTATTTTTGAATTATGAAAAATCCGACAGATGTGGGAATCGAACATGTATTCGCCGGATTGCTAGACACGCACAATAACCTCCACTCTACCGGAAAGGTCATATTTATATTAATATTAAATCTATCTATGACTTTTATTTAGTTATATATATTTTTATACCATGTTCGCTCCCAAAGTGGAGCATATGGATCCACACAGTGTGAAGAAATCCACTCCGAAAGTATATGGACCTCCGCAATGTGAAGACGTCTTGACAGATTATTTTTCAAGAGAATCGTTTGTCAGACAAGACCAGTAGGGGAACCGAAGCCGCATTCCCCGGAGCGTTAGGTGCGCACGCTAACAACTGCGCTAACCGAGGAGGAGGATATATATCTATTTGTATAATATTATCGAAGACAATAACTCCACTAACTTAGATTAAACATAATTATAAATATTATTATCATTATTACGACTGAAATCAGTTTTTGTATCGTAAAAAAATCTTGTTAGTTTGATACACTTTGGCACTAGAATATCGATCAAATTAATTAATTTTAAATAATATTAAAAAATAAAAAAATTGCATTTAATAGTTTGATATTCAGTTGTATGAATCTATATATACAACAAAATATATGACTGCAGCGATATTGATTTGGGATACATGTAAACAAATAGATAATACGTATGTCTCTTTTAGTTTTAGTGAATTATAAGCTTATGTAATTCATAATTATTTTAAATGCTTTCACATGGTAAATAAAAACAACCCTCAAAATTGCAAAGTGAAAAATGAACATATGCGCAGTGACAAAATCAAACCAATGAATTAAATTTAATGCAATACCAGTCAAATTTCTTATTGTAGCTTAAAACTGAGCAGAAATATGTATTTTTTTCGACGTATGCGAGGCCTTATTGATATGCGTTCAAATTTCATCTCAAGTGTTCCTTCAATCCCAAAATGGGAGCGGCTGTGTCGTAATGTTTATACACATTCTTACCAATTTGGAATTACTTTTCAGTTTACTTTGTTCGCCATTTGGAAATGCAAGAACATTGCTTACAAAGCGGCAAACCCAATTCGATTAGTTTTATGATATTAGTTGAATTGATAGCAGTGAAAGATTTTAGTGTTTAAAGCGTGCATACATAAAAAGTTAATTCACCAATAAAAGGTTTAAAGACATTATTTATGCTATCGCTATTGCTATGAAATGACAACCAATTGTCACTTTCTAGATTTCACTTTGCGTCTTCTCGTGTCACATCAGTATCCCTTAATTTCATTGAGTACATCCTATGAATAGGACCCGACGGTCCGACGGAAATGCAGGATGCCAATCACATCCTCTGGGAGTGTTCCCATATGTCGGTTGAATAGGAAGCGCCTTTCAATTCGGTTCGACCATTTAGCAGACTGGTCGGCCATTGCGACTTGGCTTGTACGAAGGATGATTTTCAAGCTTTTGAAAAAGCTTTTAAAGAAAAATATTACGGCGAACGAGAAGATCTCTTCTCAACAAGGCTAGATATTAACAGATCATAATTAGTGAGAATAGGAATCACGCACACTCTAGTACACGCCAACCAAGATCTTGGGAAGCTGCTCCTGGGACATTTCTGGCCTCACAGTCGTTACGCTATGGATACGTCCGCATAATAGTTGTGGACACGTGGCGGGTGGTGGAGGAGAAAGCAAGATCTCAATGTATGCTGGAATCCAAACAGTCTAAATAACAGGCATACGTGATTCAGTTTCAGCGTCAAGAAGGTGAATCTTTGAAGGAGAACCTTTGAAGATGACAGGAGATTATCCCGTGTACTCCTCTTTCTTCGAGTTTTTTAATGCAGACATTCAATTTCCACTTTCAATTTCCCACCCACAAATGAAAGGCCTAAGATATCTTCTACTATTGCATCCAAACGTCGTGGCTTAAATATGACATGCATGGCTTAAAACCTAAGTTGCATTTTAAAATATAACCCTGTCATTAATGCTTATATTCATATTACATATATCATATGCAAATATACTGATTTTATATTCGTATATAAATTGATAAGCTTGTACGTAGTTGCATACGCTTTGTAATGTGTCTGTCTATCAATGAAAAATAACATAAACAAAACAAACCGAGATTAAATAAATCTTCCAAGCTTTTCTAGAAGCGCGCTCACACATAACATACTGGCACATGCATTAAATAACACTATGCACTATTAAAAGGTCCAACGACCCGAAAAATCATTTTATTGGTGATTATTTTATTAGGAATTTCAAACGATCTGTTATGGACGCATTCATACAAACATTAATTAAATATAAAGCAGACAAGTAACTACACTCCTAATTAGTTCATATTTAAGACATTTTCGATAAAGTTAGAATATTATCATATCGACTGTGGAAAGAAAAAAGGATGTAACCTTTAATTTTATCAAAATAGCTTCCATTTGACAACCACAGTGTATACAATTTAATGCACGATCTATCAAACAGATGTATGTCTAAATATAACTCTTAAGTTTAAATAAAAGATGGCCTGTGAAATTTACGACCAGGAAAAATGGCTTCCACTCAATCAATTTTCTTAAATAACTTATTCAATTAATATTATATGAAGTAGATAAAACACAAGTTTTAGTCTTCGTGCATTTCAAGATTGTGTTTACATAATGTTTTCACTTTGACGTAAAATAATCAAATAGACGTTTTTTGTGCCTTATGTAAAAACAATTCCATGTAAGCTACGTTCTTTTTTCTTTCCACAGTCAATACAAAGGTATTTTTAACGTGAACTTATTCCAGTATGCCAAAAGGAGTAATAGTTAATAAAAATAATAATTTAGCATGCAAATCGCGATACATTATATAAGTGCTTCTTAACGTTTTATCTTTCACGGTACACTACGAGAAAAAAAGAAAGACATTTCTCATGGTTTTCTGATATCGGAGAAATGCGCCACGGTATACCCAGCATCGTCTTGTGGCACACCAGTCGCGCAGCACTGCATTATACAATGGCTACAGTCGAATCTGTGGCATTGTATTAAAAAATATAGAACCTTCAGAATTTCGAAAGCTATAAATATTTATTTGAAACTCAAAAACTTGAAAATAGTCCACCACTGTTTCTGCATTATTAGTTTGTTGTTATTTAACAAATGATAAAGTGGAAAAGTAGAGCAATTCAATTTAAATGTGGCATATGACACATTATTTGATGTAACGATTATCTTCTTAACGAGATGTCATTTCAATAACAAGCTGACATATTTAGGGATTGCTTTTACAAAACTCATATTTTGAATTAACCATTTGTATCAATTTTTTTAGGATAATTTAAACACGTAACAAATTAAAATCACTTTTTAAATAAATGCTACATGTGAACTGGACGATTAAACTTTCTGTTCATTCAATAGTTAAAAATAAACACATTTAGTTTACGTAGAGAGCACAGATATTAGAAGAAAATATATCCGTACTAAATAAGTCATTAAAACATTACTTAATATATTGTTATTTACAATCTTGCTTTTATAATCTTCCCAATAGCCGACAAGTTATCGTATGCGCCCTGTGATCGAATAATGCAGCCTCGATTCCAACATCTGTTATTTCAAAATATCCGAAAATGCAGAACTGGATTTTGGAAATTGTCTGGCAGCTAATTCTCGTGTCTTAACGCTATGTAGATCCATATACTCCACTTTCAGAGCAGACATCTTCACACTCTGTAGATATATTCTTCAGTTTTGGGACGAACATGGTAAAAAAGTACCAACGATAAAATGAATTATATAATGACACGACATGCCATATTACTCGAAAGAGTTGTAGTTATAACCAACTGCTGATTTTAATTTGATTTATCAGATTTTAGCTCCATTGTATTTAAAATCTATATGCTCCACTTTCAGAGCTAATATAGTATGAACAAAGGAAAGAAAAAGAACGTAACTCACATGTAACAAATTTTACAAGAGGCGCAAAAATGTTTATTTAATGATTTTAGCCAAAGTAAAAACATTACATAAGCACAAACTTGAAGTGCACAAAGACTAAAACTAGTGATTTATTTACTCAATATGATATCAATTTAATAATTTGAATTTTAAAACTGATGAGGTGTAAGCTCTTTTTCCTGATCACTAATTTCAGATGCCATTCTCTTTTTAAACTTAAAAGCTAAATTTAGACGCTGATTCGCCACTTTCAGGTTACGTCCTTTTGATAGAATGTGTATAAAGGTGTATACAGTCTGATTATCGAATAAAAGCTATTTTGTAAAATTGAAGGTAACGTTCTTCCTTTCCACAGTAAATATAGATATCATATCATAGCTAAAAGATCGGATGAAAAATGCATGCGTCTCTAATGCAATTTCAATTGATATCTCACTCAGTAAACCGAGATAAGAAAGGCAATGTTATAAATTACTATCATCTAACATTTTAAAACATGACATGAAAATTCCAAGAAATTACAATGTTTTGTTTCATGTATTATTAATAGGTGGTCTGCAATCCATTATTTTAATTATGATCATGAAATATAGTACAATATATTATATTCAAATGCAGATTGCTAATTAAATTTGTAAGGTATTTGTTTATATGCCACAGATCTCAAAGGAGAAAAAAATTATAAGAATATTGTTTGATATGAAAAAGTATTAATCTTACGCATTACGAATTTTATAACTAATATTTCTCGGTAACCCCTATGTTTTTTCAGTTTAAAATGGTAAAATGTACATACTTTGGTATAACAGTATAAAAAATAAAACAAGTGACGGTAAATTTATTAAATTTCTGATGGACATCTGTTAAGCTGTGATATTCAAAGATTTTTATTTACCGCGAGGCTTTCGTCTTTTAAAATTGCCACCCAATGCATATGTATAGGAGTGTTATAAATGTATACTTTAAAATAGCGTAAGACCTACCCTAATATTTTATAGAAACGCCTGCTTTCACCATATAGTCTAGATCATCTGTAGAACTGGAACTGGACCTGCTTACCAACTCAACTAGACCAAGCAATGTGGGAAATAGACGATACAATGCAGGACTTTCTAGGAATTAGCTCAATTGAACAGATGTCCCATTAGAATAACGGAATTGTATTTCATTGATAAATAACTTGATAGATGATTTTACCGTGGATTTAATGTGTTGCCATAAACATCAAATATTATAGATCAACGATGAATTTTGTAAATTATAATTAACTCTTACTGTCCAGTGGTGGATAGTGAGTGAACAGTCATAATATTTAATTTTATTTCTCCAAATATACCGATTGTAAGGTTTTCATACTTTATGCACTCCTCATACAAAAACCTATGATTTCAATAATGTCATTATGGAATAAAAATATTGATCAATATCAAAAGAAATGACGTTAGTTTATGTGGATTGGATAGCGTCGGTCACTCATTAAATGATGTCATCAGGGAAAGAGATGAATATTCAAAGTGCCTACATCAGTCAATAAAGGATATCCGCCTGGACATGTACTTTTGTTTCTCATTATTTTTTACGTTTTTTGCATTTGTTTCATATTATTGGACTCTTAATGGACGATAAATTAAGCTTTATAACTAATTAAAATAATTGATGTAGCAGATTTTGCATACTTTGAATTTAAAGCATACATTTTTACTGGATTCTCGGGAGCCAGCACCGTAGCTTTTGGGTCGGTAAGGCGAGAGTTAACAATAAAAAAAGCTTTCATAAAAAAAACGCCAGCGTATGGAAATTTATCTTTGTATGTAAATATAAATTATACTAATTATTTGACATTTGTATTGAAATTTGAAGCTATTATTATAAAAAATATCACACAAAAACACTATTTTTGCTAATATTAGTAGAATTAGACTTAATATTTATAATATTCATCATATTAAATTGATAATAATGTATTAAATAACATAAGCAGTGCTTAACTTAATTTTAATTAATACTCCGGTGTATTTAAAATGTTTAATGTAATAAAACTATTTAAAATTTCTTGTAAATTTCTACATCATATATGGAATATAGAACTCTATAAAGTGAAGGTTTTCGATCGAGACACGACGACCAGTTGATCATACGATACTAGATTTCTAAAAGTTTTTCACGTTTGTAACACTTTACCATACGCTCGAATGATGGTTATGGTGAGATGACAAGTGGTGAAGGGAAATCAAATGTATACGAGGGGTAACTTTTATTTTGAACAAGTATTTTGGGTATAAAAGAACCATATATTTCAATGTTTATTTTTGTTTTCAATTTTAAAAATTGGTTTAGTCGGTTGATTTACATGATGTTTCTTGTTATTTGATTATTGTTGTATAGTTTTTGATAAAAGATACTTGTTCAAAATCTTCTCGTTTAAATTTTGGCATTGTTGAATAGGTTAGTTTGGAAATATATCCCTTTCCTTTGAAAAAAATATATTTTACGAGTTTCATTCTCCGGTTTTGCTTAGGATAAATTTAAACTTGTTTTTTATTTAAATAAATTGTCACCCCGTTATAACAGACTAATTTTAATACTTGGCTATATACAATATTTTGAATATCTTATTGGTTAACTGCGATGGTGTTTAAAATTTAAAGTAATACAATTGACTTATAAATAATAGTCGAAATTTCACGTTGCTACTATGTACCATTTGCGAGAAGTTGTTGTGACAGACAGATAAACTGATTTTTTTTCTATTGGGGTACAGATTTTCATCGATGACTAGGATTTATATATTTAATTTAATGACTGATTTGAAAGAAAGGAAAGTCGATTATTTTTAAATAAAAATATGTTTAAATGCCTGTTTTTATTTTGCGGTTGAAGTGCTTAAAGTGCATAAATAATATCTATCGCATATTTATCGGAAACCGCAAAATTAGGCGTCAACACTACAAAAGATACGTTATTAAGAGGAATATATAATATGTTATTAATAGATCTTCTAATTACGTCAATTGAACACGCAAAGGTCATTCATTGTGTATAATAAAACATATCGTTTCTTGTTACACAATAAATGTGATATTTGAAACTAAGAAAGCTTGTAAATTGTGCAAATTAACAATACCCTCGTCCAAAGATTTGCAAATCGTATGTCTTTGAAGAATTTTTGGACAAGTGAGTGATGCTTAAGAAACTGAAATAAAAACGGGCAGGATAGGCAATTTTTAGCAGCGGATTAAATGCAGGACCTTTGACAAATCAAAACACATTTTAAAATTACAATTTAATTTGCTATATATTATTCTATTTTTAATTATCTACGGTCCGAACGTAGAAAATATCTTTATAATGCAAGACTAAGCTTTCCCTTCCACTACGTCTACACATACGCTATGCGGGCGTATACCGTGGCACAACGAACGTAAGGCGCTGTTAATAAGTGTCAAAAGTATCCGAGGAGCAGCTTCCCAAGACCTTGGTTGGCGTGCACTAGAGTATGCGTGATTCCTATTCTAACTAATTATACCCTGTTAATATATAAGACTAAGATTTGGTCATCAGCTAATCGCTTAATGCATTAGGGTTTTCTATTTTAGAGTAGGATTAAAAGGAGTAAGAGTAAAAGTAGGATTTGAACCAGTGATATCCAGCGCCAAAGTCTGAGGTGACGTAACCCGCTAGTTTGGATAATTTTAATAATACGAACAAAACGGCAAGCATTTTTTTTTGTTAATCTGTACTTTTAGTACTATTTTTAAAATACAAGTTAGAGATAAGGATACAAACAAGAAGTACATATGCTTCCGGAAAGTCTGGACCCGCTTATATTTAGTTCTGACAGATAGGATTTTGAAATCCAATTGCGTACAATTTAGAGGATGTTTTCGATGAAATTAAAGGATGTTGACATAACTTGGAAGGATTCGAAGGGCTGGAGAAGTCATATGGCGGCTATATGCTACACATAGGAAGCAAGTTGACAATAAGTTTTATATAAATTTTCGAATACGGAGTAGTGCCAAATTTTTATAACAGTAAATGAAGATATACAAGTAAATATTATACAAAGTGAATTCGGATCATTCGAAATAGAATTGAGAGTTTTATTAATTAAGTTTTGTAGAAATGTTTATTTATATTTAGCTTGGCAACACATTAACAAAATATTATAAATATTATAGCAAAGCAAATTTTATTGTCTATGCGAACGACGTTTATGAAAAATGTGTGGCATTAATCGAATTGCTTAACCAGCCACATTGAAATATAATTATTATTAGGTCAGTTGACCTATACTTAAGGTCACTTAGATGTAGTTTAATGAGAATCTCATCATTCAAGACTCATTCGTCTGCTCTAATTTAAAATATTATCATATATTTACATACAGTAATAATAACGCACAAATATTATCTCAAATAAAATTATCATAATAATTACCAAGAACGTAACATATGCGAATTTTAGCGTTTTTTTACCATTTCCGTTTCGAATAAATGAAGTATCGACTATAGAAAAGAAATAGTACGTAACCCACATTAAAAAAAATATAGGACGCTCAAAAAACAATTTTTTAATAATGTTCTTTAGGCCAAAATCAAAACATTACATAGACACAACCTAGAAGTGCATCAAGACGAAGACTGGCATTTTATTTACTCAATATAATATTAATTTAATAACTTATTCGAGAAGAACCTAGTTGTTTAGGTGGTAATCCCTTTTCCTAGTCGCAAACTTTTTTCAAATTTAAATTTTGAGTGATAATTGGTAAAACAGATAACAATTACATGGGATTTTATAATTCTACCGTGGAAGGAAATATGACGTAACCCACATATGAAAAATTTTATGAGAGGGGCAAAAAAATGTTTATTTAATGATTTAGTGCATTTTAGAAGTGCATAAAGAATAAAATTGGTGTTTTATTTACTCAATATGATATAAATTTAATAATTGATATAAGAAAAATCAGTAAAATTGCTAAGGTGTAAGCCTTTTTCTTGTTCACCAATTTTAGTCGCCATTCTCTTTTTAAACTTAAAAGCTTAATTCCTACACACCAATTCGGCACTTTCAGCCTAAATCCTATTGATAGAACGTGTATAAAATTGTATACATTCTGATTATAGAATAAAAGCTATTTTGAAAAATTGAGCGCTACATCCTTTCTTCTTTCCATAGTAAATGTGTAAACATGAATTTTTGTATTTAAAAGACGTATTTTAACAGTATTTTTTCACGATTAATGGCGGCCAGGATTTTTTCAATGTATTGGGTATTAAGACTCTTGACATAAAAAAAAGAATATTTTCATTTTGATCAAATCGACAAGTCGTCTAGTCTAGTGAGCTTTACAAAGTGACTTAACCATCAAGAATGTCGAATGCATACAGTTCGAATTCCATAAATATAAAAAAAAAATCTTCTTGTCTTCATGTTCTCGATAATTTCGGACATTAAAATGGTCGACAATGGTACATTTTTTAGATCTGTATGATCGAGAAGTATAAAAAAATGATATATATTTTCAGAATATGTACACAAAAAAACCATCAAATTATACGGAGACTTTTTACCTCGTCGGTTCCCCCACGAAATAAAATAATAGATAGCTTTAAAAGCTCTTGAATTAGACCGCAAGCTAGACGGCTACTGTTCCTGTTCACAGAATAAAAAAAAGCTGTAGGGTTTGATTCGGGATAAAAAAAAACAACAAACTTTCATGACGTCATAATTGTAACCAGTGCATTCGTGAGATGTTGAGGATGAATAGAAAGAAATGGAAGATTCACCGACACATGTGTATATAATTTGTTGCTCCAGATGTATTAAAAATAAAGTAATTTCACACTCAATTATTTGAAATTGTCGTTATTTGCGACGTATATAAATGGATGAGGGAAGAAACAGCTTCCAGTAGTAATGTTTTTTGACTTTAAGATGTATTTACATTGAACTGAATTTGAAGAACATCATGGCGAAACTGCCAGACAAAAATCTATCACAGTAAAAATACTTAACATATATTTTTAATTCTTTAAATTTTGGGTTTGATTTTTCTAAATTAAAAGCTGTTGTCTAATGTATGGACATATTTCTGTAGATATTTTTTTATTCTTAAAGTATTATATATCGGCCGTGGAAAGAAAAAAAGGATGTAACCCATATATTTTTTATACGCGAGACACAAAAAACGTTTTTTTAACTGGTTGGGGCCAAAGTCAAAATATTAAATATACACAGTCTTGATACGCATGGACACTAAAACTAGTGTTTTATTTACCTATTTCTATATAATTTTTATTTGTTATTTTAGAAAAATTATGTGATGGAAGTCGTCTTGATTAGTTGCAAACTTGACAAGCAAATCGTTTTTCAAACTTAAAAGCTAAATATATATAGGAATTTTGCATTTGCAGCTTACATTCTTTTGATATAACGTGTATTAAGTAGTATACATCGTGATTATCGAAAGAAACCTATTTAAAAAAAAAAAGAGGTTTACGTCATTTGCTGGATATATTCTACCCTTTCATTAGTGGGTTATATTTTTATGCACACATTTAGAAAAGTAAAATTTCTCACCGCAATTATTTCAACAAATATCATAAAATCAATCAAATAGGATATGCCGATTTGAACAAAGTGCTCTTCTATTTCCAAACAAAGAATAAAATAAACTACAAAAATTCAGAATAAATGTGGCACTTGAGATCAAGTTTGATCGCATATGACTGATTTATGTGACAATCTATGTGTTTATGAGAATAGCAATATCGAGATCATTAAGGAATTTTTCACTCATTTTAATCGTAATTTTTGTGTATTTTTTCTAGCCTTAAAATAAACACTCTTATAACTTTTACATATCACTGAAAAATCTAATGAGTATTTATATTTAAAGAAATAAAAACATTTTATTCAAAATTGAAAGAATAGCTTTGAAAAAAAGTTTACGTCCATACTACTCATAAGGTTATACGAATCTGGTTTGCTTTTGTGTATTAAAGATTATATAAAAAAATTTAAATATTAATTTTTAACAATATTTTTTTCTGTAGATTCAAGCCATAGCCAAAATTCGATATCTTGAGGCATGATCGCTGCGAAATGTCAGACTGACGAAAAAACTTGTTTGACCTTTTTGAACTTGCCAAGCATAAACCAAAAACGCTGCTTTAGTGTGCTTTTTAAGCTTTAAGCTTTAAACTTTTTAAGCTCGCTTGATGAAGTGAAAATTATAAAAAATAATTCTGCTTTAAAATTCATATATATGTCAACAATTACACTGTTGTTGAATTTAAAACATATCATTTATTTTTTCCTCTTCAACACTCATCACGCAGCTATACTTTGATGTTAGTATACAGTGGTGTAGCGAATACAACCCAAGAGCAATTTTCCATATTATTTTTCAGCATGCTTATTATTCATGATTATTATTCTGAATAATTTTGTATGATCAAATGATGTCAATAATACTGTGTTTTTGAAAAGCGAAGTAAGTTTTCCTCGTTAATAAATGCACTATGATAGGGTTGGCAAAAATCATACCGGTATTTTTTAGTGGCATCGAAAAGAATTTTTATAAAACGGATCCATATTTTTTTGATATTAAATAGCAACCAATAACATATTTTCATATCCTAAAGAATAAAAGTATATTAATATGATGCAAATATTTTATAACAGATACCAAAATTGTCATATTTTTCTTTCTAAATAATTTGTATTTCTAGTTCTTTTATGTTTTTTTTGGATCATTTATTTATCATGAATAAATAATATTACACTCGCTTTAGATGTTATAACATATCCAAATATGCATCTATTTTACTTTGACTAACTGATTGGTTGCATTTAATTTATTATTCCTGGCCATAGAAGAGTTTGAATAACAAATATTAATTTCAATAATACCGCCGTTTTAATGAAAAATAATTCTTAAATTTGAAAATACGTCAAACGTCTTCAAGTTGGCAGCATTTAAGTGTGTCAAACTTTTCTGGTGAAGGCAAAAAACGCAATAAATTGAATATTATTTTGTCATATTGATAAATCGACTGTATAAAAGAAAAATTACATAACTCACGTAGAAAAAAATTTACAGGAGACACAAAAAACGATTTTGGGCTAAAGTAAAAATATTAAATAGACACTATCTTATAGGTACACAAAGACTGAATCTAGTATTTTATTTAACCAATTTAATATTAATTTAATTTTATTAGAGAAGTTTTTTAAGAAAAATCAATAAAATTGAGTACTGTATCCTGGAGGCAAATTTCACAGGCTATTATTTTTCATAATTAAAAGCTAAATTTAGATATTTATTCGGCGTTTACAACTTATAAATTTTTGATAGAACATGTATAAGTTGTATACACTGTGATGTCCTCTTTTCCAAAGTCGATATTTTATTTGTCATCCCTGTCATGGAGAACTCGATCAATAGAATTTGCAGTGGTATTTTTCATTATCTTTAATGATGTTATTATATATGTACACCACATCCGTCCAATTTCTCCGAATGTGTAGATATTAAATGAGAGCGTTATATATAATTGTTAATCTGCTATCATTCTAAATATGCTTTTATCTAATTACGCAAAAAAAAAACATTTACAACATTGCACATATTATAAACGATTTCGTGAACGCATTATATTATACACGTATTTTCATAGCTGGGACAGTTTATTTCCTCGATAACAATATATTTTTAATCAATAGGAACATATTGACAATCCTATATTTGGCTTTATATATAAATGAGGGGTTTAAAAACAAATAAACTCGAAATTTTAATTACTTTTCTATGAATATCAGTATAAACAAACTGTTACGGTAGAACCGCAATTATCCGCACTGATTGGAGATAAGGATAGTGCTAATAATTGAAAATTAGGATAATCGAAAAAATATACTTATATTTATATTGTGAATATGTTGATTGATTTTACAATTTTTTTGTAATGCTGATAACTTTATTCATAGATAAAATCTTTGTACTCTCCTTCTTCCACGAAAACCTTTAATGTGTCTATAAAAGTGTTAAATAAATATAAAAAATAAAACATACGTTAAAGCTCCTTCAAAAATTTCTTCATAAAATAAGGCTCTCAAATGTAGTTCATATAGTCACTTCTGTGTATAGCATTGACTGTAAAGTGCAACCTTATTTCAACTGTAGAAAAGAAAAAGGACACAACCCTCAATTTTTAAAAATGACTTTTATTCGATAATCTGAATGTATACAACTTCATACACGGTCTAGCAAAAGGACGAAGGCTGAAAGTGCTGATGAGTTTTTAAAATTAGCTTTAAGTTTGAAAAAAAGATGGCCCGTGAAATTCGCAAAAGCTTCCAACTCATCAAGTTTATTGGTTTTTCTTAAATAACTCATTGAATTAATATCATATTGAGTAAATAAAATTCTAATTTTATTCATTAGACACTTCAATGTTGTTTTTATACAATGTTTTGACATTGGCTCAAAATCATCAAAAAAACATTTTTGTACTTCCTATAAAATTTGTTTTACGTGGCTTACGTCCTTTTAATTTCCACAGTCGATTTTATGACCGAAAGTGGAAAAGCATTTTTATAACATTTTCATAATTTTATACATTTGATTGATAATATATAAGTTGGACCGGTCGACCATTGCAACTTGGTTTCTACGAAGGATAATTTTCTAGCTTTTAAAAAAAATACAAAATCTTATGGCGAACGAAAAGGTCCCTTCTCGACAAGGCTAAATATTAACAGGGTATAATTAGTTAGAACAGAAATCACGCACACTCTAGTGCACGCCAACTAAGGTCTTGGGAAGCTGCTCCTGGGACACT
>JAGVSQ010007080.1:0-15674 GCA_022683975.1 Rhyacophila evoluta | reverse complement strand
GTTTACCAGTTTTAAATAGTTTAGAATTTAAAATCAATTTCCATCAAGCACCATCGATAAACCAACAATATTAATCATTTTAATATTTTTTTGATATTTTCGTCATAACTATATGTATATCGTGTCGTTGACGTATTAAACTCGTAATTTGTAATGTTACAACATGTAATAAATGAATAAAAATTTCTCTTGTAATTGCTTAACCTTTATATCCATCATGAATGAGGGACTAACGTAGCAAACAAGGAGCGAAGACCCCTGATCGATAATTTATAATCTGATACAAAACAAACTAAGATAATTTTTCCAAAATATGCATTTATCATAACAAATTAATTTTTAAAAGATTGTATCAGACAATCGCCTAATATATTGGGCACATATGTATTGCACAGCATTAAATATGTGTATTTTTACTATATTGTTGATAATGAAATAGTTTATAATATTTTATCATAGATACAGCGACCAAAATTAGCCGCTATAAACAAGCTGTGGTAAAAGAAGACATGGGTACTTATTTTTAACCAGATTTCAAAATTTCTATTTCACCGGAGAGTAGCATGGATTACCACAAAAACGTGACCGAAGTACATCAGCAATATCAGATCATTAAACAAGTAATATAAAAACAATATACAACTCGACTTGAAATCATCAAATTAGGGTAAATGAGGTCAAGTGTTTGATATTGCTGACTATATCACGATTGAGTTCAGTCCGTTCGCTATGATAAACGACGCATACGGAACATACTTCCAAATGAAACCCATAGGAAGTTCGAAGCTTTTGTTCCTGCATTCAGAATAAAGTGATTGACGACGTGTTTCGCAATCTATAAACAGCCTTCGCGATTTCAACACTGCATTATTTTCGAAAAATCCATTACCAAATTAGATAGGTATAAAAAATGTGGTACACTCGTATAAAGCGACCTATAAATAATCTTGAAAGTGTATTTATAAATTGAATATTATCGATTATTTTCGTAAAATAACCTTAAAATAAATCATGTTAACACGCTCATTATTCACGCGTTCCAGACAAATGAAAAAACATTTATTAAATGCACGATTATTTAAACAGAACAGCTGATTCTTAATTATTTCTAAAAATTAAAAAGACGTATTTATGGCAGCTACGGGATTCAATCCCGCAAGTCAAAACGATCGCAACCGTTAAAACTTAATATCTATACACTAAATCAATGTGCAAAAAATAAAAACGTAACCGAGAATATACAACATAAAAGAGAAAATGCGAAAACAAGATTGGATTTACTATCCAGTAAAAATTTTCATGCAAAAAATGTGGCACGGTTTCTTGCTAAATTCTACACGAGTAAATTCAATAGCTGTATTCGCAAAACTAACAGCGATATAATATTTCGCACTCGAGTTATTTCTAATATCTTTCGGTAAAAACAGTCATGTTCACCCGCACAAACTCAAGCGAATAACATTAAATCCTCTTTCTACGTCAAACCAAAATTCAAATTATCCTGACTAAAGCATTTTATCAGTCATCATTTTTCCCGGTAGGGTAGAGGTTAGCGTGCGCACCTCGCTACCAGTTGATGAATGCTGGTTAAATTTCACATATGTCGGATTTTTAAAAAAATGTGAAAATGAAGGACTGAATGCCCATTGGGTTGAGTAATGGCTGAAATCAATTCTCCTGAATAATAAAATATCTGTTAAGTCACGTCTCCACACTGTATATCCATACACTCCATTGTCGGAGCAAAAATAGTAAAATATGAGCAATTTATAAAAATCGTCAGCCGGTAGTTAAAAGACTATAAAATATAAATTTTCGCAGACTTTTAAACAAGCATAGATGTATGCAATCATTGTAACATTTAAAATTGTACTGGTTGATGATGAACAGGAAGGAGTAGACGGTTCAGTCAAACTTCACAAGCCAAGCGACCGATTACAGCGATGTTACGTAAAATAACATTATCCGCAGAAGACAAAATCCGACATTATATACACATATATCGAGTAAAATATTTTTAATTCTTCCTGATCATAATGTAAAAGTGCGACGCACTGGGACGTGTAATCCTGAAAACGCTCTAACAGGATTTCGATAGGATCCGATTATGGCTTGAAAGGCTTCTTTCTCATTCGCCAATTGGATTTCTACTTATTGTTATGTACATACATAGTCACGTTGCGGTCGCGCTAAAAGTCACCGGTGAGTGTGCCGCGACATTTCTCAGTTGACTAACCTTTCGGCGAAGCAAAACCGAGAACCATTTCAACAACGACTAGCACATAAATGTACGTATTATTGCCTCACATGCTACAGCAGCAGATATAATCTCACTAACCCTATGAATAAAGTAAAACAATTTAAATCAATAAAATAACAACACATTACTTTTTAAATCAACAATTTTCACTAATTTTATTTTGTGGGCAGAACAAACTGATATAATTTAAGGGCGGCAAATTCGCCTTTGTGAGTTTGACATTTCCGCGACACATCTCTCGGTCCAAAATAGTTTCGGTTTATGTAATACTTTAATAAAACAAAATATATATTTTATATTGATATCAGGATTGGCTGTTGTATACGTATAAATGTAACGTCAAGCAGATTTTATTTTACAAATAATAAAAGCGAAAAGATATTGTCAATCAAAAACCGTACCATCCAGTATGAAAAGCCTTCGAATCGTGACATGAACTTCGCTTGTCAGCCGACTTATAAATAACCAAAGAGTTTGACATTTAACACTCAGAAATCGGCCTTCTTGTAAAGTAAAATATCGAGGTATTCGTAATTGCAACGAACTTGCTATAATATAATTTTTATTGCGATTTAATGACAGAAAAAACTGTGGCCCTGACGATTATTAAATCAATTTCTGACTAATCATCGATTTATAAGAATACCCGACAAGAGAGTTATGAAGTAAAGGAGCGTTAGTATCATACTATTTTATACTGTGCATAGTTTCAGACAACCCACTGTCTACCGGTGTAAGGGTTACATATATCGTATGAACAGACATATCGTCCGAAGCCATCTATACAGTATAAATTATACGTAGGTCTATTCCTCGTAAGTCAGTTCACTGAATACTACAAAAGTAAATCACTTCACCTTTATTTAATCCTTTAAAGGTCTCTTTACAACGGCCACCGATAATAGTGATACAGCAATTTACTTAAAACAATGTTAACTTTAGCATGACTGAAGGCTGTTTAAATGTGTAACAAGTAAGTTAGTTTGAGTAAATACTTGGATTATACTAAAACACAGCATACTTGGTAAGCAGTTTTCTTTTACGATGAAACAGTTACATAAATATGGTTTTTTATAAATGAATTCTCATATAAAAGTGAAAATATCGCAAAAAAACAAAATAATGCTGCTAGAGTTCATCGTTATCACATTGTTTACAATGTTATTTACGGATCTAGGCTGACATAATACCACATACTCACAATTTGGATTGTCCTTCAACATACGCGTTATTTTTTTTATCTCATACACGTCAATTAACGCGTCGAGTGTTATTAAACAACGTTTGTAAATTTTCCCTAGTGTAATGTTACAGCACAATATTTTTATTATAATAACGCAAAACAATTGGTAGGCTTTCTTCGTTCATTTGTTCTAAACACAAAAACATGCCCATATCTCCGCAGTTTCGTTAAATACTAAACGATTTTCACTGCATTGAAAATACGGCAATAATGCTTAACCGAGATGAACTTAAGTATACGTAACGGACTATACATACAAAAATATAATTGAATTTCGTTATCTTCAATACATGCTATAAGATCGTCCAGATGCGATCTTAGAAATGATGATTTGATTTTGAACTTGTTGTGTCTTCTTCCTCGCTATTTCCATCCTCATTTTGCACGATTACAATTTCATCTGCTATTTCACTTTCAGTCATGATATGATACCCAGGGTTACCTTCATCTACTTATAATCATTGTAAAATGTTTTCTTCGGCTATTCATTTTTCAGAATTATTCTGTATTATCTTATAGAAATCAGGAACTTCTAACCGGCCATTTTTCAATATTCACACTTTTACTTCTTTGTGGATATTTTTACGTTATATTGAGGTTATAATATTATGTAACGACTCGTCTTTTATTACTCAAATATACAAAAATAGAGAAGCAATAATCTAAAGTGGATTAAATTTGTGATTCGGATAATATCGCAAAAGGAAACCGAATATCTTCTTGGAACTCTCAGCTAAATGGTCGTAGGATATCATCAAAAGTGACACCGATCGCAATAGACCGTTTAATTAATTATCTCAGAAATACCATCCCTTGACGGTAGATTTGATAAGTCGACCATACTCTAAAATATATCAATACATTTGATTACATAGAATTCAAAAAATACGATTTTTTTTTCGATTAATTCAGCGTTTGCTTGGCATTAATTTAAAGTGTTTTTAAATGTTTTATTAATCACCTAAGTGATGTTTAGTATGCTCAAGACGGAATGGTTTAAAAAATAACAAATATGAAGTTAAACGTTGATAACTATACTTACACAAAGAAAACATGTAAAGACCAACATAATGCTGCCCTAATAGAAAGCCGTTACTAATCATTCCTAAAGTGTTTGAATGATAGCATATTAATTCAAAATTGCATCATGTTGGATACACGTTCTGCTCATCGAATATTATTTTAGATATCATTTGCAATCTGGTATTCTAGTATATGTAGTGTTTTAGAATATTTCATAATATTGGTATATTTAATCAATAAAGTTTACTTATTTACTACGTGTGTGTATTGTAGGACAATATCAAGCAGCAACTAGCATTCATTGTTCAGCCGAAAAATAATACTTGACAAAATATTTTCGAATTAATTTTTTTTTTTTGCTACGTTGGTAGTGGAAATACAGTAAATTTAATATAGACAAGTAACTGTCGAATTTCAATGTCAACAAAGTAAGTGTGCAACTTTCATAATTTCAATGCTATTCTAGAAGCGCGTGTATTGTCACTATTGGCAATGATGAATAAATGCACTTTCATAAAATTAATTTATATCAATATAATAGAATACCAACTAACCACTGACCTTTCTGCATACAGCACTTACAATTTTACACTAACCAAATATTTAAGAGTATTGGAGTTTCTTTTAAATATCATAAAAAAATAGTGGCCACATCCACTTCCGTTTTTCAGGCAGAATTCTGTTTGCCCCATGAATTCACTCCAATTTCTCCGACCGTCTCGCGGTCCGGTTTTCATGTAATAATTAAATCATAATAATCCTTCTCACAACCAAAATGTGGCAATTCTGGCAATATATCAAAAATTAATATCACAATTAACACATACTGCTTCTCTTTACTTTAAACTTGTCCCTCGCTACTAAAAAAAAACACTTACATTATCATCATCTTCAACTCTCATAAAATTATCTAAGCGATTACTTACTATACATCTAATTATCGTCGACTTACACTTATAGATCACTTAGTGTATTATCGTTATTTTTCATTGCGATATGAGTTAATGACACAAGTATTGATTGATCTCATCAACCTAGAAAAGAAATTCTTACTATGCCTATCAAGAATAGATCACAATTTTATTTCCATTGTCTCATTAAAACTTATCTCCGGAAAAACCCTTAATATCGACCGAACAGATTCATCAAATAAACACAGCAATTTGGACCATTAGACCAGCCATAAACATTTAGTTTATTTAGAAATGAATTACAATATCAAAAGTGCCGAAGATAAATATTGCAAATGGAAGGGTGTTAAGCATAAATCAAAAACTGTTATTGTCAACACTATCAAACCGAAACACAACCACTCAGGTCTATACACAAACAGGAGTATAATAATACTAAAAATACACAATAAATTGATAGCACACATACTATACGTCAGAATCTAAAAAAAGCACGTATATCAGGAATCAAATTGATTTTTAAATAAGTTGCTGATAAGAAATAATGTTAAAAATGCCGATAAGACGACGAACCGGGATCCCCGTTGGAAAAAGAAATCGAAATACATACATAAATAAAATTTACTCGTTACATGTGATATGATATTAAAAGTCTAGAATGTCTGTGAATTCTAAAATTGATCATCATCGAAAATATTATCTGATTGTAACTTAAGTATGTTACTAACTGGATAAATGTGAAGGCTGTGCATATTATAAATCAAAATTTAGCAAATTATTCGTTTCGACATACACTTTGGGTGATGAATCGTGTCATGATAAGGTATTATGTAAGTGCACATTATACAATGAACACAAATAACTCGCTTAGTCATAAAATGTACGAGAAATATCATCAAAACAGATACGTATAATATAATACATAATTTTACTCAATACAGTCGCTCTCTATTTACCGGGGTCGGATTTAATAGGCGACGGATAAAATCTAAGCTGATTAAATTTGAACACATGGTCTTTCTTGATAACAGAATGTTTATAAAATATTGTGGGAATATCCAAAAATATATGCGGAACGGGCAGAATTACACAAATCGGTCCAATCAGGTGTTGGGCCTATCTGGCCATCCAACCTGGTGAAGAATGTTATTACTCAAAAGAAAATTTCAAATTTTACATAATTGCTTGTCAATATAGGATATTTAGATGTGCATTTTTAAACTTCTGCACACTGCGTGGCAATCTCGTCTGGGGCAATTTGTATAAAATCCCAGGGCATTCCCTTTGAATAAAGTACATCGCTTATCGACATCAGAGTACCGTGTGTAAGGGCGGAGCGGACTGGTGGTGGGGTATTTCCAAGGTGAACTTATTCCATTGTGTCAAAATATAAAGAGGAAAATTTAGAACTAGTTTTTTTTGTATAAAAGAACCGTTTAGCATGCAAACTAGTAGAAAAAAACAATTTCAAGAATATTTAAAACAAAAATAAACATCAAAAAACATGTTTGTGGTTTTTCAAAAAAAAAAATACTTGTTCAAAATGACCTCTTTTTTAAATTTTGACAGAGTGGAGTAAGTTCACTTTATAAATAGCCCCCTCATGATTATACTTCCAACATGAATTACTACGTGTAAAGACGATTGTTTTCTTTGTGAAATCAGCATTTACAATGAAATTGATCATTGTACCACTGAAAAATTATAAATATTAATATTAAATAAGTTAGAGATAACCCCAATGTACTTTTGAAAGATCCGTCATATCTGGGACTGGGTATGCACCTATGTACAGTTTTATAGCAAATGCTTAACAGCTTAACGACCGTGGACTCATATATACTCAATATTGGTTGGTGAACGACGACCCATATGTAGGTCTTACGCCAAACGTTTATTTTCTATGATAAATACCTGAATTACGATGTAGCTTAATTGTGAATGTTAACGAGAGATGATAAAATATTATTTCAGTTTTTTGCACATTTTCTCGCGAATTTCGCCGGCTGCCATGGAAAATTCAGCAAAAAAATTTCGGGCGTTAAGCTGTATAGAGATATAATATAATGTTTGTTCTAGATTTAGATCTTCCAAATCTATTTGTTTTTACCAATTAACTCAGTAAATCATGAATAAATTACCTAATGAAAACATAGCGAACCTACGACGACATTACTGCTCTAAGTGGTAATTCAAAAGTCAGTTTCCACCGATAAATAAATTTGTATGAAAATTTCGTGACAAAATCAATTACTCCTTCATTAGAGAATGGCGCCGGTTCGATGCTCGCAGGGCAAAACACACGTAATGCGCGCATCCGGTGGAATTAGATCGGTGATTGCAATGGAGGAGCATCGCGGCACCCACGCAGCACTTCGCGTCAGGTGGTACACATTCAAATGTTTTGCGGTAAAACATGTACGCCATTATCGGCTTAATTGATACTTCCTCAATGGCGTAATTGCGAGCGTCACAGTGCCAACGCCGGCATCGCTTCATCGCCGCGAATAGACTTCGGTAATACAATAAAAGGGTCGACTGGGCCGAAGGCTAAATAAAATTGCACAAATAAAAACCGCTCCGGAAAAAATGTGCTTCGGAGAGCGAATGGATCCAATCCGCCTACATATTCGGCAATACAAGTCGGAAAATTCGATAATACTTCGAAAAATATCAATGTCAATAAAATATTTGTAAAATCGTGTTTTAATTACGTCGTGCTTCACACTGCGGTCTATGTATAAAATATGTTTTCAAAAATGACCCTCTCATACCCACATGCGAAACTAAATAAAAATTTTAAAAAAAAATACAAATAACGTGCATGTTTTCTATCGATTCATTTTTTATTTTTATTCCTAACAAAATAAAATGCCATCATTACAATATATTCCTACTGCATACCACATACTTCCGAGCAATCAATTATTTTACCATGTTCACTTTTAAAGTGGAGCATACGAATCTACACAATGTTAAAACGTCCGCTCCGAAACGGCAGTATATAGAGCAGTGCAAAGACATGTCTTAACAGATTATTTCAACGAGAATTGGTTATCAGACAGTTGCTCAACCCAATGAGCATCTAACCCTGCATGTTCGGATTTTTAAAGACACACAGATGTGAGAATTGAACCCGCATTTCTCGGATGCGAGGAACGCACGCTAACCTCTCACAGTAACCCGGGAGAAATTAATACATAATCCACGATTTTAACAATGTTGAGAAACCAATAATTTCGAAGCCCAAAACAGAGTTAAAGGAACGATTTTTTTATGAACAATGTAGTAAAAAATCATTAGACGTCACACTTAACTATGAATAACAGACAAAACCACACAATCGTATAAATTTTCGATGTCAAAACGCCGTATACCTTTCAAGACGTGGCAAGATTCTGATATCATAATACAAATATGTTATACACCACAAACTCGTATGCGGCACCTACCAAGAAGAACTACTAGCGGTAGTGGGGGCGAAAGAGTCGTCGGAATGCAGCTTTTTTTGTACGCATGTACCTATATTGGCGCAACCTTGCAAGGTCATTTATTACGCAAAAATTGTGAGCGGAGAAAAAATCTCTGACTCACTGAAAAATCTTTATCATTCCGTTTCGCATTGTTGGTAAACAATTATTTTCAGCGATGGTTACGATGTATCAATGCTATAACATCGTTACGTTACTTCATACTTACTTATCAATGAATTTAACATACAACTGAAGCAGCGGTTCTTAACCTATGGGGTCTCATTTGGTTCACTTTGCATATTTAATGGCTCGCGAAATATCCTCTATAATTTATAATGACAAGATTTAATTGACTCCCAAAACTTATCCAAAGCAAATAATTGGTTCGTATTATTAAAATATTTTGGATTTTACGTGTTATTTAAAATAATAAATAATAAATTGAATCGCGAATCAAAAAGGTTAAGAAAGTATAGTACAGTATTGAATTAATGGGAATTGATTTTAAAACTTTTATACTACGAAATAGATCGTTATACGTGACCTATGTTATTCATTTCGGCATGTAGAAAATCTGTATGAAAAACGTTTCTACTCCACGATGTTATTACGTTGTTATAACTCCATGTTGTTATACTCCACTACATGCTGTTATAACTTCGATTCTAACCAATCTCTTAATTTATTTGGCCTATATCCTACATTTAAATACCATATTATTTGCATTGCAACATTTTGATTTTAAGCACCTACTGATTTCTAACCCGCACTACTGCAAAATAAAAAATAACGAGAATTTCTAGGAGATTAAAGTTTTATTCTGACAAAATGTTTACTCATATGGAATTCAACGGTACTCCAAATTATTTAACCGTCTAACAAGTAACAAGATATAATTAATCTCATCGTACGGATAAATAATATGTGACACAAAAATAAAATGCTGAAAATCTTTAGATATACTACATTAAGCTCATTGTGAGCATTACATTTATTTTACTAAAAATCAGTAACGCAGTAAGGTGTCCCACACGAGAGGCTTTTGTATAATTAAGAGTGTAATGATTCCGGCGCACGAAAAGACAATAATTTTATTATGATGACTGATGTTTATTTTCAGCTGGAAACATCGGCAGTGTACACTTATAAACGGAACATTACATCGTTGCAGTAATTTACAATGTTCATTTAGTGGGTCAAATAAAGTTAAAGGCACATTAAGAAGAGAAAATACAACTAAAAGTTTGTTTTTTAGGATAATGCCGAAAATACTACCTTTTATTCGCAAGCCGTAATTCCCTTGCGGCGAAATGGCCATTATTTGTTGGCAAGAAAGTTACTCTGTACTTGCATACACATACAAGTAATACGCCAACATCGAATGATACATCTAACAATTCTAATTCGTATTTCCTTACTTGCAATTAGCATGCGCTAATTGCAATGCTGAGTAAAATTTAAATAATTACAGTGTTTCATAAGCTTTCCACAAATAACACGACCGTTTCCGCTAAACATCACCAAAACGTTGTTTAACCATTTTCAAAATTCTGAACATTCGGTTAAAACATATTAAAAAAAAAAAAACATAATCTGTGTTCATACAAAACATTCATGAGAAAATTATAAAACGCAATATTCCCCGGTAGCCTAGTCGGTAGCGTGCGCGCCCAGCAATCCGGGGAATGCGCGTTCGATTCCCCATCTTTCGGATTTTAAAAGTCCGAGAATACAGGACAGGATACCCATTGGTTTGAGTAATTGTCTGACAAACAATTCTCGTAAAAAACAATCTGTCAAGACGTCTTCACTTTGCGGAGATCCATTTATACTCCTCTTTCGAAGTGGATATCTTCACACTGTGTATATCCATATGCTACACGATGGGAGCAAACATGGTATAAAAAATTTTAAACATTACAGTTTTCCACTAAACATCGACAGTAATCTAAATGAACTTCAATTTACAACTGAGCGTCGATTTATCAGAATCGAGTTAACCAGACGAAAGAAATTACCATAATGAAAAAAAGAAGAAACTTAAACTTATAAGTGGTATAGTGATAGGCAAGATACACCGACTAAAGAGCAATGATTAACGTATAATATCACGGATACAATGATGTCTTTTAATCTCAGTAATCATAAAGACAAATAAAGCCATTTGTCTGAAAAGCTTTCGTCAACTAACTTACACAGCGGTACTTAAAACAATCACATGAACCCTATACGTAATTATATACTGTGTATAAACGTTTGTTACGTATTCCTAAGACTTCTGGAGCCAGGCTATAAAAAAAACAATCGTTCTACAAATAGTAATTTTAGTGTCCATCTACTTCGGATTATCCTTTAATTTTATGTGCGCCAGCAACTCAATGCCAATACTTTCTTTGGATGTTGCATCTTCAGTCCGCAAATCATAACGAAGCCGAGACCCACAGTAACTGGGAAGGGGCAACGGTGACCCGTCCGAGTTATGCCATAGTATGTATACGATCACGCAGATGAACATTGATAAAACATTTTGATAACGATACTATAATAATCTCGACATTTTATGTTATACAGTGTTACAAGAGTATTTAAAAAAAAACTTTTTATTGAAGTGGTGGCTATAATAAATGCCTTTTCCTTGTATTCTTCAGCATCAAACGCAAACGACACATGAACCCGATAAATCTATGGATATTATTTACAATCATCAATTACGCGCACATCATTCCGATGACCGGTTAATTCCATTATGACACGTATTACTCCAAAATGTTAACAAAGTGATCAAAACATACATATCGACACATTGTGGCACATAAAGACGAACACATTGTGGCATTAGAGTTGGATTTTTATTTTTAGTTTCTTTCTTAATTTGATGACATATTACATCAACACACCAATTTTTCATGACATTATAGAAAAAAAAAAATACGTTTTTATAATACGCTAATTGCAATTACCCAATAGAGTTTAAAATAACAATATTTTACATTCTATTTTTTATTGTTTTAGATACGAAGTTTGATTTTTCAAAGCTCATGAAGTATATTAAAAATTACGTCAATGGAATCACACTTTAACACGATCATTTAATAATCGTGTGCGTGGGTAAGAAGCATTGTATTTTACTAGCAGTTTGGAATTCATTTTATATTTTACACTGACAAAACACTAATCCTCCAGCCACCTTACTCTAGCAGATATTTTTACAACTAAAACTAAAATTACGCGTAAAAGTTTCGCGATAATCATTATACTAATGCGTGAATAATTTCAATATATCATACTGGCACTTAAGCCTTTCATAAGTGAGTCATTTTTTTATACACACACTAAATCTTTCACTGCTATCAATTAAACTAATATCATAAAATTAATCAAATTGGATATGCCGACTTGTAAAAAATGCTTTTCTATTTCCAAACAACGAACAAAATAAACTGAAAAGCTGCTCCAAGTTCCTAAGAATGTGTATAACATTACCACATATAGCAACTACCATTTTGAAATCAAAGGAACACTTGAGAACAAATTTGAACACATAGGACTGATTTATGTGGAGTTTTATATATTTCTATGAATACCAATATAAATAACCTTTCGTTCTTCAAAAATCATAATAATTATAGAAAGATCATAAGGGAATTTTTCATTTCCGAAGTCAACCTTTTTTTCGTAATGTTTATGTATTTTTTTCTAACCTAAAAATAAATGATATAATTTTAATGACTTTCACTTCTCATTCATGGGTCTATCTAGTGTTTAAATTAAAAGAAATATTAACATTTTATTTTAAAATAAAAGAATGGCTTTGATAATAAGACGACAAGGCGTACGGACAACCCGACTGTACACTGTTGAAAAGAAGGCGACCCACTCGTAGTATGTAAGTGGCATTGTTTTACAGCACGCCTAAATATTGTAGTAATACATGCATTGGCATTGCGCGATCCGTCCTTGGCCGACCACCTCGCCCGACAGCCAAAGAGAGTCGCGGTTCGACGCCGAGACCCGCGATAACGGGTATCAAATGCCGCTACTCCGCTAGAAGTTTTGCCACTCGAGCAACGCCCAAAAGCGATTGCCTCAGCTTTGGAATTTCACACGTGCCTGTATGCGTAAATAATACGCACCGCAATCAAAAACAAAACTATCACAATAAATTACTAGATGTGCCGAGTGCCTACAGACAACATCGTGAGGCAATAGGTGACTAGGTGAGGCTTTATCGAGCCGAGAGCAGTGGCAATGTCGACTTGCAAGTCTTTACGGACGAATTCTGAGATCATACAAAATTAATAACAGCTTTTGAAATTATTTATGCGGCTACCATTAAAATATCGACAACTTTATCAACCATTTAAAATCGAAAATTATGTCGTCAAGTAAGCCGACGTGTGTTGTATAAATAAATTACAGTGGTGTAGACCGAAAACAAAAAAATATATTCTTAAATAAGCAAACAATTATTACATAAATCCAATGCAACAATGATGATATAGAACACACCGGTCACTATTTGATTGATAAAATTCTACTCTATTATTGTTACAATTGAAATAATTATCGACATTTGAAATTGCCAATATTAACAATTGTTCGATAGCCGCATTATTCATTTACAACGGAATTCTTTAAATACGAACATGATAAGAATTTTTAGATTTGGTTGTGTTGGCTATTTATAATATGTCACAGCTGCCAACGATATCACTGGTTTGCTCATTGATTCAATTCCCTGATTTCCGATTAAAAAATCAGAACAATGATAAAATCTTTCGTATATAATAAATTACAGTGGCATGTGTATACATGTTTTAAGTTGCCAGCTGCATTGATAACTCTATTAGATCGATTAACAGAATATTTGTTCAAAATCACAACTTTTATTTGGCAACACTGGACTGCCAGATTCTTTCCCCAAATAGTTGACAGTACTGCGTCTCAGTATTGAAAAATGTCGTCTTCGACAATATATAATTGTTTTGATCGGCGGTTGTTGTGGTCGAATACTCAAGCGGATAAGTCGCAATTATGCGAAGCGTAAACATATATTACTTGCAAAAAATATGAATAGAATACTCCCACGAGAAAATACTTAAAAAACAGTTCATCATACGTACGTATTTATTTTTCTGATCAAAACGCAATCTACGTATACGGAATTCCGAGAATTTCATGTCGTAAAATGAATGTTTGACAGTGCTGCGTAGCAAAAAATAACATATTTGATCGCATTTTTGAGTACGCCACAGGTGTTCTTGCATTCCTAAAACATTCTTTTTGCATAAGCAACGCGGAAAACCTTCATCACTGATTTCATAACATTCATTATGGACAGATAGATCTGACATCATGATTCGTTACCCTGAAAATATAATTAGGTGCCTGTTGATATTTCCTGAACGTATTAAAGACAGCTACGAAATTTTATTTATAACCACGAATAGAAAGAATAATTTTGATATACAATTTTTTTACAAAGTTTATACATTAAGATACAAAACAGCATTACTCGATCACTTAAAAGTGTGAATTTTTTCAACAGCAAAATAATTTAACACAACATTGAATTCGCAAACCACTTTCGTACGTATAACGGTAAACTAAAATTACTACGCTGAAACAGGCACAAGAGATTGATCACGGAGTCTTGATAAATCGTAAGCATTGAAAAAAAAAACAGAAGTATTTAAGAATTTACTATATAATATTACGTAATGTAATTAGTGTAGATGCCAATACTATACGGACCAGATATATAGTAACAACTACCAAGCATTAGGAGGCAAACGGGAACAAGAAGTTGTTAATAAAATAATATTTCACTATGCAATACAAATCCGTCAAAATTACTTATATGCGCGCAAAATAATGATAGCATTAATCAACACATGAAAAACAATTCAAATTCTTTAAATCGCATCATCTGTTTTAGAAAACGTGTGTAAACTAATTTGTGGTCGAATAAAATTAGGATAAAATATATTATACATGGTCGTATAACGCAGTGATTCCCAGGTGGGGGCCCCTGAAAAATTGATGACCAATGATCGATGAAAGACGTACTAAAGATAAGTTAAGAAAAATTATTGATACTAAAAATAAATCTTCTATTCATCAAAATTATGAGTGTTTCAATGCAAATAAACAAAAAAAAAATACTCCTCGTGAATATAAATTAAGCCCCCCACTCCAGGATGTTTATCTACACATACCCATTCTTCGGAGGTCCTTTAAAATTTCTAAGTACAAAAGGAGGTCGTGGACCAAAACGTTTGAGAGACACTGGTGTAAATTATGTATTGATTTGTCGGTGTATACAGTTTTTATGCGCGGCGAAGTACACCACACCCGAGTAGTGTGCATGCCACTGTCAACAGAGCATTAAAACGTTTGTTTTACAATATATGTATTAATTACACATAACTAGAATCCACCAAGAAATGTCTTTTCACGATGTATCTATATGTACAGGACTAGAGACAGTTCGCTCCAATTAACTGAAGGGCCATAACGAACGGTGTAAATATTAAAGGGTTAATAAAACTACTAATGTGTAATCCTAATCAAATATTTGAGGTCTGCTACAAGGGGAAGATTACGATGAAACCGCTGATTGCAGAGAACATGCACCCACATATATGAATAAGTGTGTATTGACAATAGTTACGTAAATGTTTCGAGATACTTAGCGTTAACATTAACTTAATTCTTCTTCTTCTTCTTCCATGTTCGCTCCCTAAGTGGAGCATATGGACACC
>JAGVSQ010007079.1:0-15674 GCA_022683975.1 Rhyacophila evoluta | reverse complement strand
CGTAAAAGTGAAACCGCGTAAAATGGGTACCGCGTAAATCGAGAGATGAGTGTATTTATCATGTCCGCTTTGAAAGTGGAGCATATGGATCGATACAGTGTGAAGATATCGGATCCGAAAGTGAAGCATATATGAATCTTCGCAATGTGAAAACGCATCTTAATAGATTGTTTTTTACGAGAATGGTTTGTCAGACGATTTCTCAACCAAATAGGTCCTCAGTCCTCAGTGTCAGTCCTGCAGTTTTGGATTTTTTAAAATCCGATATATATGTGAATCAAACACGCATTCCACGGATTGGGAGGCTCGCACGCTTACCTCTCGACTTCAAAGAAGACTATGAATTAGAGAATATTTAGTAAAATAATAACTATTTATTAAATAACATTATTACAAGTGTTAGTAAAATAATTGTTGATAACTTACCATATATTTAAAATAAAGCTGTAAATGTTGAATCAATTCTAAAGCTAAATAAAAAAGCAATTATTATATTTCAATTGATCAAAACTGACCTTATAAAAGGGATCAAAACTGTTGTAAATTCCATTTTATGTACATAATTATTTTGAGGTGACAACTTTTGCGCTCAAATTTTGACCAAAGGCCAGAGAAATATTGGAAAATTATTTCATATTCATGAAAAATTACGAATTCATTTGTAAATACACATATTTAAATATTAACGTTTAGTAAAAATAACAATCCAAAAATATCTTTTTAAAAATTCACACATATTTATTTTACGTATTAAATTATTATATCGATTTCCAGAATAGCACCTTATTCAGGTGCGTAAAATATTTATGACCTTAAAATATTAATAAATTTTCAACAATTACCGTCTTTTGGTTAATGCCATAAATTACGGAAATCTTGAATAATAAATAACCTCAGCCACAAAAATCCCATTAGCATAAACAAAAATAAATTGGATTTTCACAAAAAAAGCCTCAAAATTATCCAGTTGGTTCATTAAAAATATAATTTATCCTAAGACATCGTGTGTTATTTTTGTTTCTATGAAAATATATCCTCATAAAATATGACTACAGAAAATTTGGACATAATTCAAATTGTAATTCAAGTTACATATTATTATTGTAATAATACAAATTCCGGACACTGTATATCCTAATCTATTAAATTCTTCTCTTTTATGCTATATCCTTACTAATGATATTAAACCAAGGACGAAATTTTAATCGGTTGTTTTGTCCACGACTAAATTCTGGCCATTACTGTTTTAATGGGCTTCTGTATTTCCTCCTGAGGGGCAAAGCACTGTTAACCTATTAAATTGATAATGGTTAGAATTTATTCGGTAAATATTTTTGCAAATGACTACTATGTTTAATAAATTATTTTACTTTAATATTTTTAACAATCAAAACTTTCAATAAAATTAAAAAAAAAAAAAATCTACATGTAAAATATAATAATATTACCCCACGTTTTTTTCTAAAACTCCTTGACCTTATAAAACGTGGCAACATTTTTGTTTTCTTCAACGCACATCATTAATTTTCTCTCTATCTCTCTCATCTTTTTTCATAGATATGATGGTACTGTACGAGTATTAACTATAAAACAATTCAATTGTTTGCTTTCGAGTATTTGTTTATTTGATTGTTTATAGTACTGATTGCGGTGAAACTTATGGTGTACACTTTGCAAAATCGAAAGTTTTAACGGAACACTTTTTTTTAATCTTGGTAACTGTCGTTAAGCTGACAAGATTTGTCAGCCGGTCAGATAAAAACGACATAACCCATCTCTTTCATGCGCACGGTGTGTGAAAAGATGGTCGTCCATCTGTGCCTAGATATTTGAAGTCATAAACATCAGTAGAGATTTATAAACACTTCCCTTTAAGTGGCACATGGTGATAACCAAGCTGACTCCAGACCACTTCAATAGCCAATTTATTACAAGTCACGGTGGTTTTGCCGCTAAGCTGTCTTAATTTGGCCTTGTTAAACAGCCAAAATATCCTTGCGGCTCTCCAGAACAGGATGCTAGTCAATGTCCAAAAATGTGTACGGAGCGGGAAGAGTTACTCAAGTCGGTCCAACCAGCTGTTAGACTCATCGGGCCACCCAACTTGGTTGCCACAAGGGCGAATTTCATTGCATTCAAAAAGTTTGCGGCGTGATACGGCGAGCGTGACAATCTCTGAATGAATTTAATTGCTTGACCAAATAGTCTCTATTCTTTCAATTAGCTTTTTTTGTCATTATATTTCTTTTAACTTCAACACACTTAAGCGTGTGGCAACCTAAGTCTTGGGTAATTTATATTTACTCCCAGGACATTCACGTCAAATAAAATAGATCGCTTCTTAATATCACAGGTCGGGATAGGCTTGACTAAGACCAGGTGTAAGGACAGGGCGGGTGGATGGTTGAAACATTAGGTAGTGCATAAAATCTTTCCAAATTGTTGCGGAACACCTATTCAGGTTCAGTGGAACACTGATGTTCCGCGGAACATGGAAGTAGGAAGCACCGGTGTAGAATAATAATTAATAAAAATTATATGTAATAAGGAAAACTATGCCAACCTAAAAATGTTTAACATCGTCAGTATACATATAAATAATTATAATACAATAAGAATGCCGCAAGCTCAAATAAGTTCAGACATGGAGTGTCGTGATTATACATATAATATAAATATATTTGAGAATGTTCCATCTATGGATTTGTTAAAATTCGAATAGTATAAAATATTATTTTAAATAATAATTATCTACAGTGGATGTGATGCATTCATTCCAAGCTAACTTAAGCTCGGATTAATGCCTCGTTAAGTTATTAAACATTTTTTTTTATTTCTTTGAATAAGTTGAAAGCCCCTTTTTTCATAGCTCGAGTATTGATTGACAGGTTAACATATTCAGAGGTATATTTTTTAATACCACAGTTATTGCACATTTAAATACCGATTGTAAATAAAATGCGTCATAAATGACTAAGTTAAATATAAGTTAGTACGTTTTATTTGACATTTATATTACATGACTTATTTTTTTATATTTTTACTATGCACTTAGTTTTATTTCAACACTTTCGTATTAGTAATATTTACTGCTATTTCATTTATATGGTGGTATATTTCAATTTGTCAGCCCGATAACTGAAAGGTTGACGTGCACGCTTTGGAACCAGATTTTGAGGGTTCAATTCCTACAGGTGCCGGATTAAAAATATACAAAGACAGGAAATATACAGGACTAAAAGCCCAATATATACAACACTTAGTTAAAAACCGATTCTTGTAAAATAAAATTGTGAATAATAACTTGTCATAATCTGAAGACGCATATAATCAATTTTCGGTATGATTATTTTCACATTGTCAAGATTCATATGCTCCACTTTTGGAGTGAATACTTTACATAATATTAAAGGGTATTTCTTACGTTGTGTGCGCTAAAATTTTGGTCAAAACTCAAGCTGTATGTGATGTGGCCGTCCTATTGGATCACGTTTGCTGCAGCCCAATTCAGACCCAAGAAAGTTTATAGATTACGGCTATTTTGCTATTTAATAAAGCCAGTGATGGTTTTTAGCCAAAATTGAACAAGTGTTCGTATAAAATATTAATGTTAAAAAGTGACTATAGTTAATAAATTGCTATCGACATACTTGCTTCCCCCTCCACCACCCGCCACGTCTACACAACCGTCATGAGGGCATATACCGTGGCGTAATGAACGTAACGCGCTCTTCATAAGTGCCAGAAGTGTCACAGGAGCAGTTTCCCAAAGCCTTGTTTGGCGTACACTAGAGTGTGCGTGATTCCTATTCTAACTAAGTATACCCTGTTAATATCTAGCCTTGACGAGAAGAGACCTTCTCGTTCGCCGTAAGATTTTGCAAACTTTTTAAAAGCTACAAAATTATTCTTCGTAGAAACTAAGTCGCAATGGCCGACCGGTCCGAAAAATGGTACGAAAAATATAGGGACATTTCCAGAGGATGTGATTGGCATCCTGCATTTCACCGCATACGCAAGTAGAAGATTCTATAAGACCAAGCTGACAGAGCTTGGAGGCAAAATCATCGTGACTGGTTAAGAAATGGAAATCCCAATGATCTGGAGTCAATTTGGCTATCTTCATAGGCCACTTTTCGGACACTTTACTGACAAATGTTAGCCGAATTAAATAAGCTGCCAAATAAAATCGCCCTGGAATATAAAATGTACTTGTATTTCTAGTTGATAATTGATTATTTAAAAAAATATATTTTGTGGTTTGTATAAAAAATATATTAACCAAATAGATTATATATATTGGTTTTTGTTTTACAGTCGTTATTGTTTGTGGTTATCTATGTAAAATTCGTTAATCGCAAGTAATTAGACAAATATGCAGTGAGCATCCCCTCGGTTCTAAAAACAATAAGAGAACATTTGAATACACGCTGGGAAGCTTAATTTGGACAGTTGATTGTGATTAACTCAGATAAATACACTCTGCGGCTGGTGCGGAGAATCAAAATGTAAAATTTAATCTAGAAGTATACTTTTATTACTTATGTTGGTTAAACAAAATGACTTTAAAACCACTAAAAATATTTATACAACCAAGACTATTTCAGTTGTTTATAATCTATATAAATTTCACAAAGTCGTAACATCATTATAATGAAATTTTGAAAAAAAAAACTGGTCAAAATAAAGACATTTAAAAAAAGAAAATATAAAATACAAAAAGATTAAGCTAAATATTATTGCTTACTTATATCATACAGGTTATTTGTTAATGATAAAATTTAGCTTTGAATAGCTATGTTATTAAAAACAATAAAGACTTCGATGTACACTTTTTATGATGGCAAAGTTTACGCGGGGTGTATTTCAATGCCAAACTATAAGTTAAAATCTGATAGTTACATTTTAAAAATAATTTTAAGATAAAAAGATCAAATTTTTGTTCACTTGAAATGGTGAAAGTATACTTCATATTTTAAAAGAGTTTAGCTAAATGCTGTCGCTAGATAAGCTTAATTTAGATAATAAATAATAACTTAAATTACTGCATGAGTGTTATTAGCTAAATGGTATGCATAACTACCTCATATTGTGTCCACCCCAGTCAACAGATTTTAGCTGTAAAATTAATTAAAAACTATTTTATGTGACACGATGGATTACGTGAAAAATAGACTTTAAACTGATTTATATTTCAGCATACATAAGTGCGTGGCAACCCAAGTCTTGGGTAATTTATGTTTACCCGGGACATTTCCGTCGAATAAAGTAGATTGCTTCTCGACATCAGATCTGCGGGATACGCCTGATTAAGACCAGGTGTAAGGACTGGACGGGTGGATGGTGGGCACATTAGGTCATATAACTATATTTGATAACGGATATTTTTTTATCCGACACTAGGGGTTCAGTGGTATGACTTCTTTTGAAACATGGATATGAGAAAACGAAGAATACAGTGGCTTTTTACTACAAAAATAAAGCTGAGATTATAGACTTTATTCACATGCTACGGATGCCTATTATGATATGGTTGTCGGGAAGCGATACAAAATTATTAGCTATCGATATATTATCCAAATGCTCTACTTTGGAAGTGGAGCTTGAAGAAGAGCTTTGGTAAGCTCTTTTTGTTGAATAGTCTTTCTAATAAATTCTCTCTTTATATTAAATGTGTTATTTCTATCGATTTTCTTTTTCTATGATGTGTTTATAACATATTTATGGTATTTATTTAATTATTCTATATTTTGAATGCTTTCAATTAATATGTTATTATGTATACAGTATATAAAATAAAATTATTTATTAAATCCGCTTAAATCCGTATGTATTATTTTTTACAAAATAATATTTTTTATTATAGCATTATAAATTCTTTACAAAATTTATCAATTGACCCAATAATATCGGGTATGAAACTTTTCCCATCATGGACACAGATGAAAACTTACGATCAAATATGTTGGAAAACAATCTACAATAATATGATATGGAGTGTCAATAAGGGCGTGTGTTCAATATGAAACAAAACTGCTTAAAGTTGCAAAACTCAATATGTAATAAATAAAAAAAAGTTTCATTTCTTGGGCTCATGTTGTGTGTTTAAAATAAAAAAGGTGATTCTTTCTTCAAAATACTTGTGAAGAAGGGAGAAAAAAAACAACAGATGCAAACGCTGACTGTTTATTCAAAAACAAAATGCTATCTGACTGATATAAAAGTTTATTTTTCTCATCGAATTTTATTTGGCATATTCACCTACACACAAAACACTGGCACACAATACAATAAAGCATAAACTTTCAGTTTCATTATCGCATGGCCAAAATACAAATGAAATAAAAACAATTCGGCAACGGAAACTTGCAAAGCTATCTCAAAAAAAATAAACATTTTAATAAAATCGTACATCAATTTTTAATAATTATTTTAAACCAAACAACAATTATAATTAGTCAAACAATAATGTGTTGCGAAAGTTTCCTCGAGTTGTACATTTTGTAGTGTGTATTATTATAATGTTCAGCGTACAGAGCTTTGGATATAATGTCATAAATGTAATTTGATTATTATTTTCAACAAAAGCTTTTAATTTAATTTATAAGCTTCTGTTGAGTTAGAATACTCAGTGACGCTATAGCGAGGGAGTATTTAATGAAAAATATTCAAACATAATACCTACATAGTTTATAATTTATTTGGTAAATATTTGGATATTATTTTTTTATTGCACTGCTTAAAACATTTTAAATAACGATATTTTTTAAAATGAAATTGCCAAGTCAGGGAGATAGACATTTTAGCGTTGAAGATAAGAGGTTTGAGTTTTGGAATTAAGTTATATATGTTCATATAAACTCTAGAACAGTCTTATCATTATTATCAATGTATAACTAATAATATTTTTTTGCATATTTTTTTAATCACAGGGTGTTCCTGGTCTAGAGATACTCATTAATGTGATAGTTGTTGATTATTATCACTAAGCTTAGATTTTAAATATTAAATATTAAAACAATATTATGATATTGATGACTTTCAATATTCACAATGTAATTATACAACTATCTGTCTATCAAAGTCTCTATCTGCCATATCCGGTCGATATGTAGGACATATGGTTGGTTATCACAAGTGCACTTCCAAAATACTCTGTTACCTGTTAGTTACTTTATATTATTACAGGTCATATCTGTATTCTTTAATTCCGTTGAGTACACCTGTGAATAATATCCAATGGTCTCTCAGGACGCTAGAATCCCACTGGTTGGCAAAGAGACACTATCGAAATTGTCTAATTTTATGATCTGTCTTCTCGGTAGTCAAGATGTAAAATATCGATTGAAAATACAGGTTTGATTTCCATCAGCTTAATAAATCGTTTGAAAAATAATTCTCATTAAAAATAGTCTGTCAATATATGTCTTCACATCCTCAGATCCAAATACTTCAATTTCAAAATGGACCTCTTCACACTGTAGAAATACATATGCTACACTTTCACAGCTTACACGGTTAAAATACGAATGACATACTAGCCATCATTTTGTTTGTGCGTTTGTTATACCATGTTTGCTCCCTACATGGGGCATATGGATCTACACAGTGTGACAATGTCTTATATTATTATTTTCCGAGAGAATTGTTTGTCAAATAATTACTCAACCTATTGGGTATCCAGTCCTGCATTTTTCAGATTTTTTAAATCCGACAGATGGCGAGTCGAACCCACATTCTTCGGGTTGCTAGGCGCGCACGCTACCAACTACGCTACCGGGGAGACAAATGACATCATTTTAGTGTTAATTACAAATGAGGTCTCTAGTATCATAACTCACAGTCTCCAGTGTACTGATATTGAAAATAATGAGTAATGACACAACATCCTCAAATTTTCATAATCACTAACGACCACAAATACAGGAAAAGGTATGTGCAAAATGCTGACAATTACATAAACGTATTGTTTTTTAAACTATGTAGTTGAAATGTAAATTAGACATTTTTATTAATATTATGATAATATATAGATTACTAAAAAACTATTCATATGCCACATTTTCAATCACGGTAAAATATTGAATATACAATTATTATAAATACGATTTCAATTTACATAAGTATTAAAATTGGACTGGAAAAGACATACTTAGTTTCGTTGGTATCTTGAAAATGTGGCCACAATATTATGAAAGGTGTATGTGGGAAAATTATCAGAAATTCACGCGGCACGAGAGAACTGCGGAATAAATAAATTGGCCGGGCGAGCGAGAGACCACCTCCGCTGTTTAAAGATGTAGAAGAAACGGCATGCTGGTAATTCGGCGGCAGTAAATTGTTTCCACTGGAATCGAAATGGAAAGGGACGGAGCCATCTTCAACTCGGAGTAGTTGGGGGCACCATAACACAAAGGTTTTTATTTGGACTGTGAACTAAATCAAATTGCCGAGAACGGTTGGATAAACACTTGAATAGAGATGCCATAAAGACCGTCTGAATGTGTCCATAGACTTTTTGTTTAATAATACGCGTATTACTGACTTTTACCGAGGTCGATTGTTCTAAGAAATAAAGTTTTTTTACATTGGAAAATATAAAAACGCTATTTTTCCAGATAACCCTCTCATTTTCAAAAAAAATGAACAATTCAAAACGAAGTTTACAAGTGGTAAATTATACATTCTAAAATCATTTGATCCAATTATTGATTTTAAAAAATTGAAACCAAATTATTGTAATCACAAATAATGTTTCAGCAAAAGTTTCACACTCAGCTAGTGTAGTTATACAAACAAAGGTTTATCTAACAGGAAAGTTCAAACAGTAACTTCTATTTTCAAATAAATATGTTTTATAAAAGATTCATGTTCATTAATAATTTAATTAGTAGTAGTATAATTAGGAATATTTTAGATGTCGGCCAAGATTATAACCCCAGAATATAATAAAAATATTCATAAAAACAGTATATGTAGTCATATTTATCTTTTAATCTTTAAATGAATGTAAATTATAATATCTTTTAATAATTTAATTAAATCTATCAAGCTATTTATTTACATTGCGGTAGTAAATGTACTTCGTTTTTGTAGTTGATATCTTTATACATGGGAGATTTATTTGTTTTATTGTTCCACATTTACAGCAGACATGGTAGAATAATTATGCACATACACGTTAACGATGGTATTTAAAAAATGAATAACCTACTTGTGTGTTAACAGCTTTATTAAAACAAAGTCTTATGTTACCCATACACTGACAGTTCCTATGCAGTCCGGGGACTGTCAATATATGACTGATGATTCGTATTGAGACAAGCCACAGTTTAGCATAACATTAAACATAAGCTTATTGATCATATCGACAGTATATTAAACGGTAGCTTAATGTGTAATGTTGCTCCAATTTCAGCTAAAAAATATTTAAACAATTAATATTTTTGACTGATGGTGCTTGATAGAAATTGATTTTAAATTGCAAATTATTTAAAACTGGTAGACTTCCATATGTGAGATCACTGTGATCACTGTTGGTGACCCGGGTTTTGCCTTTCGTGATCTTCAGGCTACTTTATACGTGGGCAGTGAGCAAACATATAACATACTAAAAAAATATTTAATAATGTCATCATGTTATATGCATGTCAAAGTCATTTAAATTTATCGAAAAAATATCCTAGGATAATTTGAGAACTCCATTTGAGGCATACACTGCAAAATAACTCTACAATTTTGTATTCAGGTATATGTACAGTGTGAAATTCGTAAGCACATTTACAAATAAATAGTTCAAAAGATGTTTCAAATATCGAAGTATTTTCAAAAACAAATAGCATCATAATCAATTTTGTGTTTTTAGCTGCAAAAGCGGACTGACTAATGTGTGGCTTGTCTTGGATTGGCAGTCCCTGAACTGCAGGCGGATTATAATTGTATAAGTTCTATTACTAACGTTTTGCTCTACATATGAACAAAATATCAATGTCCTTAATTACTCCAGCAATATATATAATAAAAAATAATTTCATTGCATATTTTCAAAGTAGATCACGATGAAAAGGCTCCGAAAACGTTGCGTTGTTAAATAATAAAGAGAAAAAAAAGTGGACTGAGGAAATATTTTTAATTTCAATTATTTAATATAGCTTTGTGCACCCGCAGAGTAAGAATGCGGCGTATGTTGAAGTCACATCGCACGCGGCACAATGCGCTCCCATGGTATAATACAATACAAATTCAGTTCTGAAGAGTACACGCTTGAAGACAGCACGAATATTCATTTCAATTGCCTATTTTCTATCGGAAATATACTTGCCTTAGTACGTCAAGAATATCACATTCTGTACCATAACATGGTGTTTATACTACGATATATTCCATATAACGGAAGAAAAGCACGGCCTTTTTGAAGATGGTATTTGCAATAACGATAAACTTATTATTACAAATTTGAAATTGTCACATATAAAACACATATGTAATTTGTACATGGATTTTACTTCCTAATTCAATTAAATAAATAAGTTATTCCAACAGTTTTCTCACTATAATAGCTACAAAAGTAAAGCGTATAGCTTATACAGTATAAAAGTATCCGTTTCATATGCATATTTGCAATAAACAAACAAAATATTTAAATATTTGTTAAATATATTAAGGTAAATTTTCCTGGGTTAATTATTTTTGTCATATATTTGTTAATTAATTTTGAAATTCACTCATATAAAATATTGTAAGGCCAAGAAAAACATATTTGAGACTTTAACCAGCTGACATAATTATAGTGAGCGTAGTTTTTAATTGTTTTTAAGACTTGGTTAAGTCAATATCGACTTCACGAAAAAAGTTCTAGCAAACTTTTTCAGCGTATTTTCACTTAAAATAACATTTATTCAGTGACGATATTTTCTTTTTTAATTATCTTAAACATGGTTGTATAAACTTTGTATTCAGGAAATATATATTTTTATTTTTCAAACATAAGTAATTCAAAGTTACCATACAATTCATTCACAATATTATCATAACTTCATAGAAAAATCAACATAAAGATATTTTTTAATAGTAAACTCGGTAATTGTAGAGCAATAGAGTCTATTTTAATTGTATTTTACTTTTAATTATATTACGCAAATCTCAAAGAAGAATATATGACATGAGTCTTTGACTAATACTTAAAGGCCTATTACACTACACAATTTCAAAGTACCCTTACCCTTACTAAGTGCGGTGTAATAAGCCTTAGGCACTTAAATCACATACAAGAGACCACGCCCACTCTGCAGTAAGAGCACTTAATATTGTGTAGTGTAATAAGCCTTTTATTTGAATTTGAAATATTCATCTTAATCACCCGTTATATATAAACATATTACCCGTCCCATAATTTAGCTTTAATAAATATCCAACAACCAATACCGAATGATTAGGCAGAATCAGCCGTGATAGATTGTTCGTTACATCGTTACTGTGTAATGTGAGGAAGTGAGATAGAGCAAAAATAAATGCATTGGTTAGATAGAAATAGCAATACAATGAAATCAACGGATGAAACGAAACCAAATAAAAACCTATAAAAAAAACCAAATAATAGATATAACTATGTTTCATAACAGTTGTATTATTCAAATTTTAAAAAGCTTTCAAACACAGAAAAGAGGATGACTGAGTTCTATTTTATATATTTTAGGTTAAGTTATTTTTTCCATATTGTTTTTATTTTATTTTGTATAGTATTTTTATTTATATACGTCTAGGGGTACCCTTTATATTAAACCATGGTAACCCTAGGGTACTTCGACTCGATATGGCCCGCTCGTAAAGCCATTTCTCATCGATGCGCCGGCGCGGCTTACACAAAATCCTCTACCATATTTCGTCTACAGTCCCAACACACGTGGCACTGACTACATTATGTACACCTGTAGTTAAGGAACCCCTGCATATAGATTTCAATACAATGTATACAGGGTGTCTTCATTCTACAACCAAACTTAAAAATATTGCATTTAAAAAGTATATTGTATCTAATAACCATTTTGACATTAATTGAATGTAATTTAAGCACATTTTTACTATGGTAATATTTAAAACCCAGGAATATTTCAAACTAGGGAACGTAAAAAACTGTATCTTATTCACACACACTACAATATGCACGCCATTTGAAATAAAGGAGAAGTTTAAATTGTTTAAAATTAATTTTCTAACTAAATGTATAATGTCGAGTCAGACTCGACATTGGAGATACGGCTAAGAAATAAAATGTCGAGTCCAGCTCGACATAGGAGTCCAAAGAGTTAAAAGAAAAACTTGCTGTCTAATTCTAAAAATGACGATCTATTTTAATCACAATGAATGTTGCTCAAAATTCTTAAACTAAATTCATATGGGTTGTAGAAAGGGAAGTGACCTAACTATCAGTTTTTTCAAAAAACTTTTTTTTGAAAATCACAATTTATACAACTTAAATTTGGTAGGAAAAAAGGACTTCAACACATTGTATTCATCTTTATTTAGTATTTTGTTAAATTAATATTAGATTTAAAAAAACAAAATACCAGATTGTTTCTATTTAATATTTTTACTTTGACCCAAAATCGCTGAAAAACGTAGTATCTATTTAGACCAAAGGTCTCCAAGCTATTCCGTGGGTCAACACTTGCCCTTGGACATTACCAATACGGCTTTTGATGATGTTCGGTATCTCGTTTGCCATGGCTTATTTTGATTACATTGTAAAATGTGAGACTTTAAACTTTTTTATCCGTCTGCATCGACAGTTATACGCCGTACTCATTTGTGGCTTGCCTCCGTCCTAATCATCATTCTGCAGTACCAAATATGAAAATCCTAGATGATGAGTATTAAAAAAGGCCACGCCAATAGTTTTATAATGTCAATCTGATCGATAGGCTCATGTAACACGTCACACTAACCTCGCATCTTGCCTCAATACTAATCATCGCCTTGGACTGACAGTTTTTGAACTGTAGGTGTATGGGCACCATTAGTTCCAAGCCAATAAATTATATGTAAAATTACTGTACTCAATGATTATAATATTGTTTGTAGAAATAATTTATTTACTTACTCTCATCAAACTCAAGTCAATAAACAATAAGACTCAAATAAAATTTTTTACAGTTAACAGAGTATACGTTGCTAATATTATTTCATGATATTATATATTGAATTCAAATTAGAATTAATATTTTGGTTACTTAAAATTTTAGATGAAATGAGTACTGTTAACTTTAAGCCGTTCTTAATCTACAGGCACGTTCAAAAAGTTTGGATACTTACGAGATTAAAATTTATTATCAATATTACAAAATTTACTTCCGGACGGCCTGTACGTTGTAATATCATCGTTTCCTGATTCTGCGGCGTAGAAATTCATTTGTTTCATTTGATTGTGCCTATTCAGTAGTTCGGGCGTATATTGAAAGTAGAAATGGGTACATTGAGAGGTTATTCATATTGAGAATAGTCGTCGGAAATCCATTTCATGACAGCGATTTAGAACGTAGTACATTTTTTCATACCTATCGAACTATTTTATATTAAAGGTTATCTCTGTGGCGTGATTGATACATCTCAGTAATTTACAATATAGCAATAAGTCAAACTATATATTTTTTCCCATATTTTCATCCATGTCCACTCCCTTAGTGTAGCATATAGACATATCATCTCCAAGATTCAGGTAGTACTCTTGCGTTCTTTAAAGTTATGTCAGCATACGTATTACATAATTTATTGTTGGCAGTATTCACTACTTTTTTAGGGTCTAGATAAATCTAGTTAACTTAAAGAATGGACAAATTAGATTCATACTCTGTTGAGGCATCCGTAATATGTGGCTGACCCCAGTCCAGCGCCACATTTTATAATTATATGTTTACATATTTGAATATAATATGTATAATTGTATTAAAACTCTTATTATTTTTAGAATTAAAGTTAAAATATTCGATTAATTAGAATAAAATTACAGTTATTATGTATTAGATAATTTCTGAATGGTTAAACGCAGGTAACTGTAAATGTGAGCGTGTGCGCATTGCATCTGTGGAATGCAGGTTTAATTCTCACATTTATTGGGTTATTAAAAAAAAATAATGCAGGATTAAATGCCTATTGGGTTGAAAAATTGTCTGATAACCAATTTTCGTAAAAAACAATTTGTCAATTCTTATCTTCGTCTTGGAGATCCATATACTTTTACTTTCAGAACGGACATCTCCACACTGTGTATATCTATATGCTCCACTTTCGAAGCGGAAAGGTTTATTTTGGTCAAACAGTTGATATATTTTAACAAAAAAACAAAGTGTGTAATTTATACAATATTGAAATTTAAATTTTAAGTTCACATTTAAAAAAAAAATAAAAACCTGGATGCATGAAGATGTGGAGAGACTACTGTAACAAAACTTTCATTGAAAGAGGCAGTTGAAACTTTAGCCTGAATAAACTTTTTATGAGGCCCAATCTTTGAGTGTCATAAAGATTAGACTGCCAAACAATGTGATTGATAACTTAAAATATTACCAATATGATTTGATGGATTTTTTAGCAAAATGCGTAGTGTATGGAAAAAAGTTAATATAAATAAAAATACATCAAATTAATATTAATAAAACTTTTCAAATCAATAATTGATAAAATCCTTATTATTCACTATATTATCATTCCAAGTGAAATTTTTTTCATACTCATTTTGTCTGTAAAGATATAGCCCTATCAAATTATTTATATAAAATAAGTGTTCTAACAAAGAAATTCTAAAAAATAGTTTGTTTAATAACACCTTCATTGATAAGTATTTAAATTTAATCTAGCGTTACTATTGTGAATGATAAATTATGTTTCTAGGATTTTTCTTATATAAACTAACTAAATGAGAAGTAATATTAAAAGTATATACTTGTATATTAGGATTTGTTTCCAGATACTGCATGAACGTAACTTTTAAGAGAGTAAATTAGTAAAATTCACTGTCATATTTTAGTAATGAAAAAAATATAAAGAAGATATTAAATTATGTAACTAACGGATATACTTAAAAAATAGGCGAAATAAATTAAGATTACTCGAAAAATGTCCATGTGATTGATGATTATATTTAAGTGACAATGTAAAATAAATAAAATACATTTTGCAGAGACTTTTAATAGATAGGTGTGGTGGTTGGATCTACCACTGGCTTGGGTCTAAGAGGGATCGAGAAATGGGACAATTTTAGGGAGATTGAGCCCAAGGATGGCGGAGGGAGAGCTAGACTATTCGCAGTGGATTTCCTAGCCACCTGTGTCCTTCTAAGCCACCCACAGTTTATACTTTATCATATTCGATCACTTTCTGTAAATAACAATTTTCAGCAAAGCCCCTATGTGCATTATATTTGTAATTGGAAGACCTAAATCAACGAAAATTGAGTAAATATAAATTTATTTTTTAGCAATATATTTTTTAGGCTGAGATAACATAACGCACAAAGGTGAGAGTATTTGGTTGTCTTTAAATTAATAATATTTTCACCATCGTTTTTAAGCAGAAAAAAATTGAAACTATTTTATTTATCACATTTTTATGATAGATGTTCTTCAATTCTGAATTATTTAAAACTGGTAAACTTCCATATGTGATATCACTGTTAGCGA
>JAGVSQ010007078.1:0-15678 GCA_022683975.1 Rhyacophila evoluta | reverse complement strand
TCTACTTTATTCGACGGGAATGTCCCGGGAGTAAATATACATAACCCAAAGCTTATCATTGGGATACATACGTATCAAGTGATTGACGATGATGATGATAGCGTGAACAGCCTTTATGGCTCTCGACAATTCTCGTTGAATTATAATTTCATATAATTCTGCAAACCCTTGCAGGATAATGTATTGTCGGTAAAAAGATTACTACCATACGAGGGCGTCACAGCATGAAAATGCGTACTATAACGAAATGTTATGAGCCATCGTACCCACGTGACAACAAAAGTGTAGCAAGCGATAAAAGAGGCGATAATTTTCATATTTATCGCGTTACCAGGGCGACGGCACAGTTACAACTCGGCAATGGCTTCCAAAAATGTCGCTGCACGCATCCGAATTACATTGCAGGCAGCCAAATCATGTTGCGAGCTTCTATATTGCACAATAAATGCCGAAAATGCTGCGCCTAATGGCGACCGGTCGCGCGTTACAAATTCAGATATTTGCGGAAACTAATTCAGGTAAATGTAGAACAAACGGAACCACACAGAAAACTCTTGCATTTCATCCCACACGTATATCATTAATACGACATTAAAACTAGTGACAAGCCTTCTAGATCAACAAACAATAACATTCCGATTACATTATCTATCAAATTTAGTAGTTGACTATTGTTTATAACTATGCAAATATCTATTTAACAAAAAAAACATATCCAATGCTCATGTTTAGTAATAATTAGCATTACAATATAATTATGCAACAAACTTAACAATTTTAACGTACATTACAAATAAAATATTTAAAACATTCAGTCGAGATCTATCAGTATAACGTCGCCAATATTGCAGAAGCATGTATCTTTTTTATTTTGTTATAAATCACTTTGTGAAGTATGGTTTTATTTTTTGTAAACTCTTGTAATCAATACACGAAATTGCAAAAATAAAACTATACTTTACCAAGTGACATAAAACAAAAAATCAAGATACGTGTTTCTGAAATATTGGCGACGATAAGCATTCTACTGTGGGACGACATTTTTTGCCTCAAAATTTAAATAGTTCCAAATTTAGACACATGATGAAATATGAAGTCATTATATACAATATAATTTCTTGTGCAGAATAATTAACATCATACCAATCGTAACTAAGATACTCATATTATGATTTATTAATTTAAATGAATCATTTGAAGGTGATTGTAAAGTTCATTATGCAAGCAAATATAAATAGTAATGCACTTGAAAGGTCAATAGAATAAATTATAAAATTAATCACATATTATATTATACATACTAAAGTATATTTATAATAGTTGATAAGCTTCAAGCCTATTTGAAATATTGTATGTCGCTTTTCGGCCAGCTATTTATAAAATTTATCTTTATGGTATCGTCGTATATGTAGGTTTACGAAATATGTGTTAATATACGAGATAAAATAGTGAGTGAAGATGCCGCAAGGCAAATAAGAATCTACTTGAAAAATGTATAAATAATATTTCTGTTAATAAACTTAGGTCTACTATTGGGCACCACAAATAGTATCAAGTAAATTAAGTATTGCATAGTATGTAACGATAAAATATAATCCGACTAAATAAAATTCCTTTTACATAAATAAATGGTTAACAAACTGCGAAACGAGGTTATTTAACGAGTACCGAATATAATATTGAAGTAACTACAGATATTTAATAAGATATTACAAATACAAAAAACTAACAACATGTCGAAAGTCGCGCACTCGGTCAAGTAACTACTAATGACTCGTGGAAAGAACGATGGTTCAAAAAAATGAATGACCACACGATCGGCCCCAGGCGCTAGAGACGCGGATATGTGTCGATACTTTGTAGTCTTCGATAGTTTATTTTCAATACAATATGGATGGCGATAGTTATTGGATACATTCTTAAGATATTCTCATTTGAATTCTCGGTGTGTTATTGTGTTATAGAATAGAGTAAATAATACTATGGCGGTTGGGCTGGCTTGGTTAGGTACTAAGCTACTTACGAGTGACGGTAGACTGGTTCTGAAATGACCCGCCAGCTATGATTTTCTTAACGAAGCACTTTCGAATGCTTCTCAATCATGCGTGTAACAGTTACGAATGATGTCCGAATTTTAAAACACCGGATACAATCAGCTGATCATGGCATGCCAGAACAATTACAATCGATCTTTGTTAACTATCGAATTTATGAAATTATCGGGTGATTAATAAAGAATAATTATTTCAATGAATGAAACAGGTGATTTCATTTAAATGCAAACAAAAAGTTAACTTTACAAAAGGAATCAATAAAAGAAAAGTAAATGCCAAATTACCCCACGAGTGACTTGGCATTAAGATTCTACATTCTAATGAATAAATGATATACCTTAAAACGATTAGTAAAAGTAACACTTGTGCCCGATTTGAAATACGCATTAAAGAAACAAAAACACGAAGAAAACTTTCTTGCCATGTTCAATTAATATTTTTTTAAATTTGATTATAACAACAATTTGTAACTATATCGTGACAGAAGACTATTAAGGAATAATGCTGCAAAAACAGACATAGACAACGTCGTAGTCAAAATGACTTTTGGAAGAATTACAACTAAGTGCTACTGTGTACATGGAAATCAATTTATAATAAACAATTAATTCGGCCAGTGAAGTAAAAAAAGTGCACCATTCTCATAATTATACTGGTATATTTAGACAATTAGTCTTGAGATAATAAACGAAACACAAATTTAACTACAGTTATTAATTAACCGTATTTTATAATTTGAAAATGAAGTTAATTTTTTGAATTTTTTAAATGAAAATAAACGTTATTTCACTCGAATGAATATTTCATTTTCTTTAGTGTCAAAATACTTATTTTTTATAAAGTGTTTGGTCCTCCTAAGCAATTTAACAAATGTATGATACGTGTTGTCAATGTTAGGCCAGCGATTTTATGTGCGCGTCATTATAAGAAACTAGACTCAAAGATGCAAAAAGATGGCTCTAAACATTTATCACTGTTATTATGATATACCGTTTAGTATTAAAATATTTAATTATGATTAAATAAACGGATTTAAACATTACTATTCTCCATTGATATTTAGTAGTGAATTGTATTTTTTAAGTGGAATAAATAAATAAACACTGGCGATGTTTTCCGAGAGGATAATAATGAAGAGAGAACAAACAAGAGAAGATCCATAGTGGAGCTGTAATAACGATTGCCAAACATGTGTTGGTAATGTTTTTATTGCACGTTATTAAAAAAGCCGATCGCGCATTGTGGAAATGTGGTAGCTATAATCATTCAGTTATGTTTATACGATACTATGTAAACTGTGAAAACATATGGCTATGAAAATAATTAAGTTATAAAAACAAGTAAAATTTTTCATACAATAATAAGCATTTCGCCGTAAAAGCGCCACAACAACGCTTTGAAGATTTCAGAGATTAATTATAATATAATTTAAGAAGCGTAGAGCATAAATAAAAGCCATAGAAAAACTCATGCACTTCAGCCTGATAAAATAATCAAACCTACACAACTCTCAAAATTTAATTTGTTTTAAACTTCAATATTGCTACATGGTTCAACAACCGAAATCCTAAAAACAACTAGCATGACAAATGAAATAAATATAAGTCAACTTTATTTCATGTAAATTAAGATAAAATGCACAAATAGATAGATAGATAAATAAAAATGAACAAAACTTTGCAGCAGGATAGTTTTGGATTCTACTGTTAATTGCGTTATATTATTAAATGTTTTTATAACATTTTACACTGATACATTTAAGCATAAAATAACTTGAATTTGGTATTTTGGGACAGTAAATTTAGTATGATATTTATTGTCAGTCTCAAAGGAAAGAGTATAAATATTTTACTACAATTATAATAAATAACAAATGCAGGTAAGAATAATTTGCAGTAGAAATGTAAGCGATCTCAGTACTGCATTTCAACCAGTAAACAAAGCTCGTTGTCCTATAAAACTAACGAATGTCCTACAATTGATACAGCAGCACGTCTATTAAGATGTTTTAGTTTTTATAACTCTGCAATAAACGGCTGCATGTGATTATATCAACAATTGAAGCGTTTAATTATAGTGTAAATGTTGTCTTATTTTATAATATTAATCACCAGATAACAAAGCGAAACATTTAATTAGTTCAAACTAGTTTCTTAATTTGTAATTCATTGTTTTATTCCAGTAATGCACAAAAAACAGTTCGGGTCATCAGTGTTAAAAAAAACGTTTCGGTTTGACTGATTTTAAGACCGTCCGTAACTCACTGCATTTCTGGACTAATTAATAATTAATAGTGCATAAAAACTATTGTGACGTCACAGTAAACTGATGCGGCTATAAATTATTCTCAAAGTTTAGCCTTCAAAATAAAATTTTCTGCAAATACAAAGAGCGGCTGGTGCACATTTAATACATGAAATAATTGCAAAATGGTCGATCTAATAAATCTGCATTATTTATTTGACTCTCAAAAAACACGATAAATTATATTCATATATATATTATGAAATGAACACATACTTGGGAGATGACGTTTTAGTTTAGAATCGAATAAAGGAGGGAAATTTAGGATAATTGAGGGTGTCAAAAACAAAGACGTCAATGTATGTAAACATTTAAATAAGTCGCTTAAATTGTATTAATCTCGAACATAAATTTGTGTCCGCTTCATTTTATTTAATATGTATCGTTCAATTGAACACAAATGTTCATCGAATTTATATGATTTCTCAGGATAAGACTTTGATAGACAACGGCATTTTCTATTGACCCCTTCAATTAATGTGACGCTTTCAGTAAAAAAAAACTTATAATTTGAACGTATATCAACGATATGCATGGTGGTAAAATTATTAAAAACGCATATAAATTTGAATGTAGATGATAATAAAAAGAGATCTGTTTTACAATTGGTCGAATTGCTTTTTATATTTAAAAATTAACGACCCATATTAAGTTGAATGTTCATGATACTCGAAATAAACTGCAATTTAAAATTATTAATTTACGACTTAAGAAATGTCTTAAATTTGACGGAAAAAAACTGGCGAATTCACTGGCGAATTGAAGACAATTAAATGTACGTGTAAGGCGGATACAATGGATTTGGCCTTGTAAAAATACACTGAAAACTCGTTTATAAAACAATTTCTATGAATCGTTCGTTGCATGTAGCGTGCAAAAAAAAAACGATCGATGTCATATAAAGTCAGTCAAGGTATAGATTTATATAAGTTTTTTTGTTATTTCAGAACGTGATCTAATCTTCTACGGTCTATCTCTGGCGCTCCACGAAGAAGAAAAATAATGACGCAACAACTGAATGCAAAAAATATATTTCAAAATATTAAAAGCCAAGTGGATGCATGTATACTATTTTTTTATTACTTTGCAGCAGTCGTCGGATTAATATCCAGTTTTTATCAATACATAAAAGCATTAAGTTTTATCGCTTGTCATACAAAAAAAATATGGTAAGCATGGTTAAATTATAATCGGAAATGGGAGAGGAATCAAAAAGGAACACGAATAATGAGTCGGATATTGGTTCAGCTCAGTCCAACTCAATAGTCATTAGTTCATCGTCATTTCTCGCCCATTATCCGCTAGCAATAGAAGGTTTCTCTTTGGAAAATTAGCAACAAGCAAAATGGTCACAAACAAGCGTCAGAAATATTGAAAGCGGAAGCATTTTACACAAGTGTATAAATGCAACATCAAATAATTTTGGTCTTGGCCGGGGATCGAACCTGGGCCTCCCTCCGTTTTGAGTGGACGGGCGCTCTGACCTCTAAGCTACCAAGACGACTGTCGTTTCGATGGCATTTTTTGTTTGGTTTGGTTATCGATGGATACAATGCTGACATATAGAAAAGCACACGCGACCAATATGCAAGAGCGACTTCTTAAATCCCCTATAAATAGCCCTCTGCCAATTTACCAACTAATAAAAGCATTTATATGTATGAAAGATTAGGACGAAAATAATGAATGTATTTTAAAGCCATAAAGAGTTAGACCATGTTTCGAAATGTATATATTTTACTTGTAAAAAAGTACACCAAATTATTCTAAATATAAGCGAAATTATTATACACAAATAAATAGATTATTTTTAAGTAATCGAATAAAATAAATTAGCTGAAAAACTGCTTTCGAAAATCGACAATTAGACGATAGTAAAAAATATAGTATAAAAAATAACCATTAAGAAAATATTGAAATCAATAAAAACAAAAATAATACACACAGTTTCCTTTAAAATCGTTTAATTGAATTAAGACTAATTGTGAGCATATTAGATTTATTTTTCTTTGTAATTTCTTTTTATTTTAGTGATTTTATAGATTATAGATAGGTTTATTCAATTAATGTTGTTCTTTTAAACTTTTACCAATTAGAGAAATGATTCGATTTATTTAATCGTATCTGACAATATATAAAACATTTTAGTGTAATTTTTACATTCGGAAAGTTCAGTAATTTTCGGACAATAAATAATTAAAAAAACATTATAAACGTTTAGAAACTTGTCTATTAAATTTTCACAAATTAGAAACACTGATGTAATCCGCGGAAACGGTAATGGTTTTATTTCGCAAAAAAAAACACTCAAGAATTGAATCAATTATAAAAAGTCACCAGGTTACCTTGGCTACTACAATATATAGAAATGTATGAATAGAACCAAGGACACAGAATGAACGAATTGTGGTCCCTATTAATGTTTTTGTTATCCAATCTAAATTGCATACATAAATAAATTGTGCGCGAATTGCCCGCAAGCAAAGGAGAAACAAATTTTTAACTGCATTATTTTTTGCATAAATTTTATGAAGTAATTATCATTTTATAAAGCTAAATTATGCTGAATTGTGTACAATTAAAACTTAACGGATCAATGCACCGTGTTAGTACATTCAGCTGAATATCAAATAATATATATAATCTAATAATTTTTATAATTGTTGCTATGTTACATGTTTATACTTCACATGAATATGAATATGAGGATGTGAAATATTAATTGTAAAAATAATGAGACTTAAATTATATTTTTTTAAAGAAAGAATTAGTCAGACTACAATATAATGTTTCGGGTAATATTTATTTAAAATAATATAATTTTGTCACCCATAGGTGGGACACATGCATACTTTTATTGCTATCAATATAAAGGTGCTGTCATAAAAAATGTGCATGCGTGATATTTCAAGCAGTCTGTCTGCAGGAAGACATTTTTAACAGCCTAACGACCGTGGACTCATATGTGTCTTTTTAGAACACTGATTAGTGGCTGTGGACTCATATGTGAGTCCTCCGTCATACTTTGTTTTCTATAAGAAATAACTGGGTTGTGATTTAGTTTAATTGTGAATATTGACTAAATATTTAAAAATATTATTTTTTGCACATTTCTCCGCGAATTTCGCCGGCCATCTTCCAAATTCAGCAAAATATGGCGGTGTTAAGCTGTTAACAAGTAACTTCGACTTAATTCATTAATTCGAATTCGAAATGTTAAAAATTCAGGTTCACAGACTGCACAAGTTGAATACAATATATTATAAATCATATAAACAGTTACAATAGATAATCACGATTAATGCTCAAGTCGTGATTATAATTGTTGATTGCATATATTTATAAGCTATATACTGACCGTAAAACAATGCATTTAAGGTTTAAAAGCGGTGAATGACCGGAAACGGAAAATGAATCAACAAAACTTTCTACTTGATTATTGCATTTTATTGGGCACACAAATACAATACTTGCATATACGTATTTGTGAAAGATATCGAAAATTAATAATTGATTTTTGTTAATAATTCGTTTGAATAAATGTTTGTTTCAAAATGATTGCTATTTATAACACGATTCAAAAATCACCATATTATTATAAAATGTATCACGGTATATTGAAAAAAAAATCTTGCGTGGTGTAAGTTTATCGTGGGTGTTGTAATAAGAATACTTTCAAGAGTACATTTTTGACTAAAAAAATCTTTATAGAACTATAATATAATGCTATGAAATGGGTCAAAGCGATATACACAGCCTAACAACGCGTAAAAAGGTGTAAATTTCGGTCAGGGATACATGGCATTCACAATGAAAATTAGGTATTCAGATGCTATCAGTTGAAAGGCAAATGAAAATCTGTTATCATAGAATAAAATTACAATACGGATTAGGTGCTCCAAATAAATGTGCGCTTGTACTCCGTTGAAAACTGTGTATTTTTAGGCACAGAAATGACCAACCGAATTGTTACAAAGGACTGATAATAATCAATTTACGACGAAATAAATACTGAAAGTGAAAATAAATATGTACTGTGGTCAGTTCACTGTATTTAAAAATTACACAAAAATTACATTACGAGACATACGCATGTCCCGGGTTAAAACTACCTCACGAAACGTGCGGAAAAACTGAGCGCCGGGGTGTGATAAAAACTATAAATTTAGAATCGTATAGTAGCCTATCGATAAGAACAACATGGCAAGTAGCTGTATACATAAATTTGTCGCAATAATTACATAAATGTGGCCCAATGATAGAGGTGACTATTTCACTTAATGGTAATTTGACTTGTTTCAGGAAGTACTTTAAAATGTTATTTCTTTTAAAATGATACTAGAAAAAATTGGGTATTAATCAGCCGTGGGCTCGTCGATGTGTACAACATAAATGGTCAGATATTTATGATGAGAAACAAACAGTGACCTAAAATGATCAAGTGACTCGATGATTGATAAAACTAAGGAACTAACCAAAAAAAAACTCTTCTATTAAAGTAGTTTTATTTTTTGCAATCTCTTGTATTATAGACCACAGATAACAATGTTTTAATTTACTGGCAGTGGTAAAAATGAAACACATTGCAACAATGCATTGATTGTTACTAGAAATAAATGGTGCCTGCGAAAATGTGATTTATTTCGTGGTCACTGGCCATCCGATGGAACTGCGATAGGACTGTAATGAAAATAACGTATTTATTTACAAGGTGGGCAAGTACGATATATTGCGATCCGCGTTATGGACGCGGACTTTGGCAAAGTGAGTTGACACTACTGACAGTCCGAGCAAAAGATAAATTGGCTGCCACGCCACGGTATTATTTTAGGACGCTCGCGACGAGTTATGACTTCTGTGATAATAATAATTATTAGATTTATTTTTATTATATATAAGCGTCAACAGTACAAACCGTATTTTCCCGCAAATATCCCTCAATAAATGTGAAAGCTAAACCCAACTACAACTACACATGAACTGAGTCATTCGCGTGACTTAAAGGCCTATTACACTACACAATATTAAGTGCTCTTACTGCAGAGTGGACGTGGTCTCTTGTATGTGATTTAAGTGCCTAAGGCTTATTATACCGCACTTAATAAGGGTAAGGGTGCCTTGAAATTGTGTAATGTAATAGGCATTTTACGGATCTGGCACACTGGACGCGCCAGGAGTACGCCACAACTTTTCAACATATCGTCGCCAATATTGCAGGTTGATTTTTGGTATGACTCACTTTGTAAATTATAGTTTTATTTTCTGCAATCGCTTGTATTATTGGCACACTTTTACACTAGCATATAATTTGTACACGTTTTATTTACTTATGCGTTAATGCAAAAATGCACCAATAATACTAAAGAGTGCAACAAATAAAACTATACATTACAAAGTGACTTAAACCAAAAAATCAAGACACGTGTTCCTGCAATATTGACGAAAATATATTGATTGATACATATTTTATATATAAACCATTGTTCATCCAAGTATAAAATATAACATACCATTGACATAATAGAATAATTAAAACACAGCTAAAAGCAGTATTAAATATTTTTTAAGCGATCGATAGAAGAAAAGAAACATAAAATAATGTGGTATTTGCAAATATTTATACCCAGAAAAGTTTCAGCCTGCCTGGTAAAGTCGGCCACGTAACAATGAACCCTACAAAAGATATGAATTGGGCAGAATATGTGACAACTTAAGAGTCAATAGGACCTTTTATATAAAACCTTTTTTATATTACGTATTATACTAATAATAAATAATTTACATTATTTGCTATGGTACTAGTGATGCAAGAATATACATCTTGATAAAAAAGTGGCAATAACATTATTATAATGTATGCTTATTTAACCTATAATAGAGATTATAATAGTCTCCACTCAGGAAGCTGATATAAGAGAAAACGAAATTTGAGCTTCTTGTCCTGGATATAAAAAAAATAAAGTACTTTTAAACATCGTATTTTAGTAGTTATCTGCCAAATATTCCTTACTTTAGGTGACAAAAATTAAATTTTTAAAAATAAAAATACAAAATATATTCGTTCATAATGTTGATTCAAGGGAGAAACGTATTTGACAATATTAATTTGCTGTCAGTTTAGTGGGTCATAAACAAGCGCGTTGCCTCTAAACTCGCAATGCAAGGACGGAATACATACGCAGGGAATGGAGTAACATAAAAGTATTATTAATTACTTCTCTTCGGGCAAAACTCTATTAGAACTTTTGAGATGCTTGAGCACGAAGCTAGTGTCCGGCGGAATATTAATTAATTTAGCCCGACGGCCATCATGGAATGATATCGCGATTTGACTCCATTCTCATTATCGACCAAATAATTTAAATAGAGAGAGGTTAAATATTTAAATACAGATTTAGAGAGATTTTTGTAGACATAAATAAACGATAGACATAACAAAAATTTGTGACTAAAAATGATTCGATGGCAATTATCAAGAGCGATATTTATTTTAAGAATCGACTTTTTGGTCAATTAAAAATTATTCTAAGATTTCATTAAAAAAAACATGGCCAGACCGCCGGACATATCGGGCATATGACTCATAATTTAAACGTCTGATGAACTGTTTCAAATATGTGAAATTTTATTAATCGTTTTTGTTGCCATACTATGTTTTGATCTTGTCACCTTTGTGCCAGAATATGAAGTAGACACCACGGTAGTTACGTGCGGCCATTGAAGATTACCGAAATATTTTTTCATTTTTTTAATTATTATTATATTTAACACTATCCAAAATTACAAAATAATAATATAGGATAGTATTGCAAATTATAAACAGGAAAATTCCGACAAATGGTATATCTTGGTTTGTCTAAAATTGTGTGAAAAACACCATATCTTATTTGTTTTTTTTATTATTTAGTTGGTACAACTGAATGCAATAGTTGTATATCGGCTATTTAGATTATCACTTCTGATAAAAGTGATGAAATTAAAATAGTTATTGACTCAATACGCTAGTAGAATAATCGCAGTATACAAGTGTAGACTGTGATATCAAACGACGTTAAGTCCGCTCACTATATGTCAAACTGAGAAAAATACAGTATTATCGTATCTTGTAAAAAAAAATTAATGGTTTGAGATTTTGTTAAATGATATAATTAAGTAACCAATATGGATAAAAAAATGAAGCTTTTCCTTTGATACAGGGTTTAAAAAATATATTTTTAATTTGGACTTAGTCATCTTGATAAAACATAACTGGACTTAAATCAGTTTGAAAAATATTGTAATGTTTATACGCGGTTAAGTATGTAAAGAGTGGACTTTTGTGGGTTTAAATTACATCATCACATGCATATTTGCATACTCTATTTAAAGTATATAAAATGTAATTTATTTTAATGTGTGGACTTAACGACGTTTGGTATCGATCAACTGATATATAATACATATGGCTTGTCTTTGTTGCAGAAAGGTTGCTTGTTATATTTTTTTTATATTGTGACTGTTGTTCTATCAGATATTATTATAAATTAAGACTTAGTAATTATGTACTGTATTTTGAACGTAAGCGTTATTCAAATAAAATTTATAAGAAATGATTACAATTAAAATACACAGCATGGTGTAGGCATTGTAATTCTGAAAATATGTAGAAGTTGTAGATAGTGGTATCGATGGATTGCCCAACAACGCGTTGGTATTCATTGCAGACAAACAGCAAGCGACAACCAAAAGCAATAAGCTTCGCGGAGGAGCAGAGTGAGGTAGGCGTGTAAACGGTGACCGGTCGAGACTCGGCCCATTGTGTCAGTATATCGATGACCTAATCCGACGTCGCGGTTCGTTCCATTGTTGTCCGTCGACCAAAACATCGCGAACTGCGGCGAAAGCGATCGCGGACACGTCCACGCGAACTCGACAACACACACGACATGTGGATGTGACGGGTATATGACGAACGGTGGTACAAAATTAAGAACGAATGGTCGGTTCATTACGATGACAAATAAAACGCGAGATTTATCTGACAAGTTATTGGATGGTGTCATATACAATCAACATCAATCTGTTTCCATCTTGCCGAGATTATAAATAACACTGGAAATTTGACAACGATATTCAATATTATTTGTATTATACTTTTATATAGACAGATGGGACACAACCGTTGATCAAAATCAAAGAAATTCTACTTGAAAAGAAAGTCGTTTTGAACAAGGTTATTATCAACAGTATAGACTTGAAGGGTTACATTTTTCATCCCGGGAATATGAGAATTAGAGCCTAGTTCAGACTGTGGCGATAGTTTAGTACCAGTAGTCAACAATAAATACCAAATACATTTTTTCATAAAAAGAGTAATAAAAAAATTCGTATGAAAAGTATTACTGTGTTATTGTTTTCTACTGTACTAAACGACTCGTCGCAATCTAAGCAACGATTTTTATAGAGTAGAAAGAAGAACGTAACAAAATTAGAATTTTAAATTAAAAATAATATCTAAAGATTTACATTCAAGAAGTAGAAAAAAGTGAAATGACTATACATAGTATACGGGGTATATATATACTTTACGGAGACAGGAATTCCCGTGAATAGCCCACTAGCAGAGACTATTATCAATGTTCATTTTTCGGTATATAATAACGATGCAATAACCAAAACATACTTGATTATTTGACCTTGAATTAAGACGTAAATATTTCCAAAATGAAAAAATTGCCACAGGATGTGTAAATGAATACATAACGAGACGGTATCAAGATTTCTCAATTGCGGTTTATAGATATTATTTTGAATACGATGAGGCATTTATTTGTCTAATATTAAATCTCGAATGACCATTATTAATTGAAATAGAGAGCGACTGGCCTTCGCGTAAATTGTTAAATATTACATCTTGGCAGGTCTTTAATCAAGGTGGATTAACTTGATATTTAAAAATGTTTCAAAACTATGCTTAGCCGAGTGGCACACACACACACACACACACAATTTGTTGCAGGAATGTAGTATAAGGAATACACGAGTTCGAAAGGTACTGGGTATCTGTGTCCTTACATGTAAAATTTCAAAATGTTAAATTTTGAAGCTATGTTCAATCGACTGGGATCATGCTAATAATAATAAGTAATTATATCAGCTAAAAAAAATAGAAATACTTTAATTAGCATTTTAACACTTGCATATTTAAAATCACAATGCTATAAACTCAGTAATGGCAAACGTTGATTCAATCGCTTCTTCATCAACGGATAATTTGCATTTTGTCATACAAAATTTATTTCTGGATACTGAAATACATATTAGAAATAAAGTACGAGTATTGATTAGAATATCCCGGACTTATTAATGTATTATTTAATATGAAAGATCCTTAATATAAAGTAGTTAATTCGTAGTGAATCGTCGATGGTATAATATTTATACAAAACTGGTAAATACTGTGTATGTATATTTTTCATATACAAGTCAGAGAAAAAGTGTCTCAAAAACTGTTGAACTGTACAGAGTACAGTGATAAAATAAATATTATGAATAATAGTAATTGTTTTTAGTATATTTATACATTTTTGTATGTTAAATTCACTAAGAGCTTAATTTCTTTCTATTAACTGTATTTTTCAATTATTTAAGCACGAGTGTTCCACGCTTCCACAGATAATTGGACTTATTCCGTTATATAAAAGCTATTCGATTAAAATAAAAGTGTATTTTTTTTTTTCATTTCAACAACATTCACTTTTTACTAAGCCGGTTTCATACGATCATTTCAACTCATTTTTTTTATATAAGTAATAAAATGGTCATATTTAAATGTTGCAATACGTTTTAAAAAAGACAAGATTATTTCAAATTATCTCATCTATGGAGTCAAGTTCACGGTCAACACAATCATCTCATATATGTTTAATATAAAAAATAATTTTCTTAATACAGTTTCATGAATAAAGATAAGCAGTGCTTGTTTTTTGGCATAGCTATTAAATCTGTCGTTACAAAATAACATTACCATAAAAACCGGTTTCAAAATTTATTGCAATTGGAACTATATATATACAATTTCTTAAAAATAACATTTAAAAAGTGTGCAATATTATTTTTAATACGTATCGCCATCAGCACGTGTAGTTTCTCATCAGTTAAAAAATTGTATTAAATATAATTTTTCTTATTAATTACTGTGTGTATGAAACTACTTTCAAACCATAAATAATACGCGCACTAATATAGATAACTAAGCTTAGTAAGATATTTAAAACAATAGATTGAAAACTTTATTTCGATTGCTCGAATAAAACAAAAATAATACGAATAAATCTCAAAAGCGTATATATATTATGAAAATAAGTTATTGTATAATTTAAACTAAATCCATGCTAACTTAAAGTATCAATCAATTTATCAAACCAAATCAATTAAAAAATCCGAAAATTTTAGCAGGGCACACATAATGTAAATCTCGTTGTGAGTATTCGTTTACTCATTTATTCTTAACTAGCTATACCCGGTTACGTGTTGCTGTGCCTCAGTCTGGTTGAAGATAATGGCACTGTTTTACAAAAAAGCATGTTTCAACATGTCACAGGTGTGATATATATTTATAATAGTAGGAATTCGAATGCAACGTTGTGTCAAAATTTGAAAGTAATCGGTGAAGAACTTTCGGAGATTTACGATTTTGAACAAACCAACATTTAGCAAAGTGTCACTGCCAAAAGTGCAGAAGCAGTGATTCAATTTCAATGATTGAAGTATCACATTATAACTATGAATAGGGATTCTGTTTGTCTATTAAAATTCAGAAGAAAATTGCTTAAGGTTAATATTCATAAAGATTAAACAAAATTTATCATGTGTATGACCAAACTAAAACGTTGTAACGAAATAATGTAACTAGATTGATATGGCCTTCAATGTATGTATGTTAACAGTACTGATAGATAGATAGATACACATTATTATACTTCGTAGAAGAAACAAAAGAATAAGGTCAAAACGACATTAACAAAAAGCATCCGTCGTCCAAGAAAGGTTGAATGCAGAATGAAAAAAAAAATACACGTCGACTTTTACCATATTATTATTATTGCCGATGGCGATTTCGTATGAACTTGAATTGACCTCGGAATAGCAATGCAAAATGAGTTGAGTTTGGCATTATAAAAAGCCAATTTGAAATTTTACTGGACTGGTGTGCAACATGCAACTACATTATACAAAGTAAATAATTCGCTCATGTTTGCCTTCAATGTATGACTAAAACACAAGAGCATTAACTCGATGGTTGCCAGAGACGAGATATCTCGGCAAACGGCGGAGTGCT
>JAGVSQ010007077.1:0-15678 GCA_022683975.1 Rhyacophila evoluta | reverse complement strand
TGGAAATTGATTTTAAATTCTGAATTATTTAGAACTGGTAAACTTCCATATGTGATATCATATCACATATGGAAGTTTACCAGTTTTAAATAATTCAGAGTTTATTATAATGTTAATATAATTATAATAATACTGTTTGAGTATTAATGACATAATTATTGATGAATGAAATTGTTTGCTCGGCAGCAGAGACATTAGTGTGCGCGTTTTGAAGTCGAATATTGCGAGTTTGATTCCCTCAGCTGTTGGATTAAAATAATCAGGATAGATGCCCATTGGGTTAAGAAATTGACGGGATCTCGTCAAACAAATTTGTGATATATGTGTCTCCCTATTGCGGAGATATATTCAATACATTTCTTGAGTGGTCATATCTATATGCTCCACTTTCGGAGTGGACATGGTCAAAAAATATTAGCAGGGCTTAGTTAGGATACGATTCGTGCACTTTAACCAAGATCACGGAAAGCTGATTCTGGTAAATTCTGCCACTTAAAAAAGCGCTTCACGTTCGTAACGTCACGGTATATGCTTCCATAAAGAGTGTGGAAACTTAACATAAGGGAGTAGTAGGTAATAATTAGTGTGTTTGTGTGACTAAGCGATAAAAAATATGTACTTAAATAAACGATTTTTGGATTATAGTTAGTAGCTATATGCTTCACTTTGAATAAGAATGAAAATTTTGGAAAATAATAATTGAATAAATATATTTGCCGTATATAATGTATTCGGCGGAGTTACGGGATGCAAGGAGACAAGGCGACAGGGATTCTTGGATGCGGCACATGGTGTCCATATGCTCCACTTAGGGAGCGAAAATGGAAGAAGAAGAAAATATGTTTATATAGTTACGTATCACATGTGAAAAAAGCTTATAATGTTAAAAATTAATAAAAAAAACAATATGACAAATGTGTTTAAAATGTGAATATTGATAAATTAGTTATCAGGAGTCTATAAAATGTTTAGGAATTGAAGAGGTAAATTAAATTCCAAATCGTAATGTCTCAATCCAAGTATCATACAAGAGACTGGAATTGTTATTTCTTATTATTCACAGAACACAAAGTTCAGGCAACGAGACAAATAACACGAGAGCAGACCGGTTCATTAAAGAGGTGTTCGGGTGGCTATTTCTACAGCTATTAGGAAGGGACAATATCACTCCTGAGGGTGTCGTTTCCCTGCAATATCTTGTATTTACAGAGCCGGCGTACTGACTCAGTCTTTCTGCTACCCTGGTAGGTTGTCACTGTACAATACTACAGCTTGACCCACACAGAGTCGGATGGGTTTGCTTGTTACAATGTTATCTGGGTAATTATTTGAATTGATAGAGCGCATTATCATTCTATAAATTAAAATAAAGATTCAACATTTTAAATTTAAAATAAGGAATGAATCCAAAAACAGTATTTATATTTACAAATCAAATGACTTTCTTTTCCGAATTCATACATGAATTTTCACTATGATTTTAGGTTGTTTTTGACAACAAAAACAATTATAATATATTCATTAATAGTGTGACCATAGTTTTGTAACCATGTCCGCTCCGAAAATGGAGCATATAGATATACATATATATATTATTATATATATAGTGTCAAGATTTCCGCTAGAAAAGTAGAGTGTATAGATTACCGTAATGTGCAGACAATTGCTCAAATCAATGGGCATGAAGTGTCTACATTTTTCAGATGTTTAAAAATCCGGCAGATGTGGGAATTGAGCCCGCATTCCCCTGATCCAAGGCTCAGTTCCGGAGAGACAAGATAGTAGAGAAAACTATTATAGTAAAAATTATAGTTTTCGCTATTGAAATGATAACGTTAATAATTATAGCTACCAAAACTTTATTAAATATGTACACTTATTATTGCTTTCGTAATAACTTGTAAATAATTTATAATGGATTTCCAACAAATAAAACGCTAACTCAAGTAAGAGGAAACGTAATTTTATTAATGAATTTTGTTTTATGATAATTATTAAATTTCACAGGCATAACAATTATTGTTTGTATAGTTAGTGAACGATATTAAATTACTTAAAATAATATAATATCTTGAATCCTCATTTTTACTAAGTAAACTTTCCATATTTCTGCGTATTTGTAACATTAAGCCTAATAGAACTTAATATAATTTAATACGTAACGGTTTATATTAGTATCACTTAAATTACATGTGAATTAAATCATATATGTAACAATAGAAGTAATAGTTTTAGTACGTCTTCGTAAGGAATGAAACTAAAGCTTTAATAGTCATTTTAAAAGTAAGGATCGATATAATGAACATGTCGAATAATAAATGGCAGCTTTAAAAGAGGGTTACTAACAGTCATTAAATGCGGTATTTACCAGTCAGCCATAAAACATTACACTACCGATTTGTTTCCAATATTGTATATTATTCAAAATAACATGTAATTTAGTGTACAAGAGAATAAGACACGTAAAAAAACTCTATATATAATTTTACGTACAGGTAATCCTTATACAACACGGATATTCCGTTTAATAGAAATGGTAGTTAATAAATCGTGTTATGTAAGACCCATATTTGATAAAAGAAAAGTTTCTAAAATAGTTCCAAGTTTTTTTAAAATTACATAAAAACAACACTGACGTGCTAAATTTGAATTTATTTTTAATTTTTTCAGGTTATAAATATATCTGTGGCTTAGTGTTGGAAGTGTCGATGTTTGATATTTGCAATTCAAGTGGTCAGAAAGTAATTTAAAATGTCCCTTTTTTGATATGTGTGATACTAAAAAACTATATAGTTATTGGTTATCCACCTTAAAAGCTCGTCAGTATATGCCAGTATATACTGTAAGCATATTCAAAATTGTTTTAAAGTATATTAATAGAAACAAACTTAAACTTAAATTAGTCGCAATGAATGAGTAATGGTTTGAATCATGTGGATTTAAATCAATGTATTGCATTTATATTTATACCGTTTCATTAAATATATTAGTGTTAATTGGATATTTTTAAGGTTGGTAAAATGAATTAATAAGAAAGTATCGAAATTTAAGAAAGCTTTGAATGTAAGCTTTCTTGCACAGGTAGGAATTTTCTCATAGATGAAAAGCACAGAATAAAACGATAAAGTTGGAAAAAGCGAGCGAGTGTTTTATCAGTTGCCGGTAATTATTTCGGGAAATCGACTTCTTTTCAGATTCAAATTCTTCCTTTCTTCGTCCCTCTCCGCCGGTGGCACTCTCTCTTCCTCTTCTTCTCTTGGCTTTAATCAGAGGCAATCCATCGGCATCTGCCAAAAAAGGGCTGCCTCGTAAATTGGAAAAAATACCAGATAAGAGAAGAGTATTTTCCCCCGCGCAGGAAATACGGTATCAGGGTGAATGAACACTGGGGGATGGATGGAGTGGAGACGAAATTTCGTTCAAGGGCGTTACGGATGTTTGTTTCCTACCAAGGAAAAACACCACTTATAGAAAATGCGATTCTCACTTTATATAGAAAATAAGAATGACATACAATTATAACATTAATATAATATTGATATGATTATAATTGTTTAACTTTAAAGTATCTATCTATATATTCTTAAGTAAACAAATTGAAGCTAAATTAAAAAAATAGGGTAAGAATAAACAAGTGTAGTTTTTTTTAATTCATCAGTAAACGTTGAGAATTATGCTTCATATTGTGATTGTACACTTGATAATGTTGTAATAACTGAAATCGTCATGACACGTAGTTCTAAAAAATAAATCACTGATTAAATTATATAAAAAAAATATCGATAGCTATTTCGCCTACGACATTATTTTACCACGTAAGCTCCGAAAATAGAGGATATTCATTGGCACAAGACATATCTTCATAGATTTATTTTCATAAAAGTCGATTGTCAGCCAATTGATTTACCCATTAAGCATCTGATAATACATTTTAGAAATAAAAACTACTTTGTAAGAGTGGGATTTGAACCCACCTCCAGCACCAAAGCGCGCACGCTTAAGTCTCAGCCACGTTAATCTAAGATAAATCTTTGATGTAACATTAAAATTATCCGGCAAGTATGTCTTCGAAGAGGTATAAGAATTCGCATAACATGGTTATCTGTGGGAATCGAATCCGCAACTTCCGACACCGAAATGAGCACAGCATGCTTTCGGATGCATTAAACTGAAAACATCCCAAATTTGTAAGAATGTGTATAACATTACCGCATGTGGCCTCTGCCATTTTTTAATCAAAGGACCACTTGAGATCAAATTTGAAGCCATACGATTGATTTATGTGTCATTTAATATAATCTTTACGAATACAAGTAATCTTTCATCTTTACGAATAATAACAATTATAAAAAGATCATAAAGGATTTTTTCAATGCCGAAGTCAACGTTTTTTTCATAATGGTTACGTATTTTTTTCTAGTTTAAAAATATATTATATAATTGTAACGATTACAATAAATCATTAATAAATCTTTCTAGTATGTATGGTAAAAGAAATAAGAATATTTCATTAATAAATAAAATAACAGCTTTGAAAATAAGGCGATACGGTGAACTCCTCAAAGGGTTAAAAGTATTAGGCAAGTATATTTTCGAAGAGATATAAAAATTCGTTCGCGTACACACGTCACTGTGTTTCACGGACAAAACCGCTCAATGATTCGGTGCAGTGAGTATGAATCATTGTGTTGCAGAATCGTCTTGTATTTTCATGCCATGTGTGAAAATATAATTTCGACTCTACCGATGTTTTTCCTTTGTCGAAAAACACCAAGGAGCATTCACCCGAGATAATAATTTGATCGAATGTACCAGTCACTGAGCACATTTGCATTTTTTTAGTATCGGATCTCAGACCGCGAAAAACAACGGAATTTAGTTTTCGAGTTTTTCAATTTTAAAATAAATCCACAGCTTTAGGCGTACTACAATTCCGAATTGAAATCTTGGAAATTTTTATGCGATATTTGTATTTGTATAAAACACGAAACACAAAATATTAAAACAGAATAACAATATTTTGTATTTAATATGTATACATATGCAATTAGAATTGTATTCTAATTTATTCAAATACCCGCATTAAATTAGATTTATAACAAAAACTGTATTTTAATTCGATCTATAATCATAACGTAAGAGTATTTTATTAATAAGTATTCACTGTAAATATATAATAATATTAACAATCAAATGTTATTTTACACATCGACTGTGGAAAGGAAGAAGGATATAAGCCGCAAAGAACAATTTTTACAGGAGCCATAAAAATTGCATAGTTAGTTGGAAGTTCTTTTTCCTGGTCGCAAATTTCACAAACCACCCTTTTTTCAAACACAAATCCTAAATTTAGAAACAAATTCGTCATTTTTTTTAGCTTACATCCCTTTAACAGGACGTGTATTAGTTGCATACATTCAGATGATGGAATAATAGCTATTTTAAAAATGAGTGTTACGTCCTTATTCCTTTCTGTAGTTGACATACATACACAAATATTATAGTTATTTTTATGCATTTCAACTTTTAGTTAGGTTATATACGCTTTTTTGTAGATGTAAAATGGTCGTACATTAAAATAATCTTGATTAAAATATCACAGCCGAAATAGCTATCACCAATAAAGAATCTGATAGAGGTGTATATATTTAATTTGTTTTATAATCAAAATATTAGAAAACGAATGTCGTACATATGAATTGATTTACCCATTTTATATGATAACCCATTTATATGATAATTGTTTTTCGTGCAATTGTTTGTCAAACAATCGCCCAATACATTGAGTATTAAGCTATGTATCTTTTTATTTTAACCAAATAGATTATTTGAATCACCAATCTGCAATATCTAAGTGTGCACCTTAACCAAATCGACCACCGAGGCAGCATAGTTATGAATATTTAACCATGCACTCGGAACGACCATTAAGCAATGTCAAATTTCAAACTATATGCTACAACATTAAGAGAAGTGAGTCCAGAACGTAACGTCGATAGCTTAAAGTACAAAGTCGATAATTTCACTTTAAGTTGAAAATGAATTATTAATACCATCTTGTTGCAACATGCTATATGCATGTCCCGTATTAATTTGACAAGACAAAGTTGTTTAAATATATCAAAAAAAACATCCCAAGAAAATTTGACAACTTCATTTGGATCTGAGACTGCAAAAACCGTTTAAAATACGTTTTTAAATCAAAATAATCGCAAAAATTTATGTACTCGTAAATAAAAATATAAAAGATCATTTGTTCAAAATTTTAAATCTCCGAAAATTCTTCATCGATTGCTTTGAAATTTTGACACAACGTAAAATTTGAATACGCGCGTGTTTTTATATATAAATTATTAAATAAATGTTACGCTTGTGAAAGTAAAAACATGCTTTTTTGAAAAGCAGTGGCATTACTTTAAACCAGACTGAGCCACAGCAACGCGTGGCCGTGTACAGCTAGATAATAATAAAATAATCAGTTTTTCCAATTTCATGTAAAATTTCTAGAAAAGGACTTTGCCCTGTTAGCTATCGATGTGTATATCACATGAATTTATCCTTTCGAGTATATGTAATAACATTTTTTTTATATATACCATGTTTGTTTCCAGCATGGGCATATGGATCTATACAGTGTTAAGATGAGTTTTTGTAATATGCAAATATATATGTGGTCTATTGCTGAAAGTGTTTTTGTCAAAAATATGAATGGTTCAGTTAAGGTGAGCGTGCTCGAATTAGATTCGAAATTCAAACATTATGATCCTTTACAATTTTTTAATTTGATACCTATAAAAACTCATGAACCCCTGATACCTGTACTGAATTATCATTCCATCCATTTCGAAGGTGGAGCATACGAAAATCCGCAATGTGAAGAAGTTTTGACAGATTATTTTTAACGAGAATTGTTTGTCAGATAATTACTTAACCCAATAGGCATCCAGTCCTGCAAGTTCGGATTTTAAAATCCGACAGATAGGGAATCGAACCGGCATCGCTAGGCGCGCACGTTACCAACTACGTTACCGGAGAAACTCTCATGTAATAACATACCAATATAATATACAACACAATACAATATAATGTATTGGGATTCATTCCGTAAAGCGTGTTACGATAATAGAATTTTTATATGGGGAAAATTATGTGATAGCACATTCGTTATAATTTCAGTTTTCAATTTACCTAAGTACATTTAGGACCGTGAAATTGATAGAGAAAACAAGCCACACACACACACAACAAAACAATCTATCTATCCATGTTTCGTAGCATACCCATCTCCAAACCCAGTCATTGTTTCCTTTTTCATCAAGTTCGGAGCAGGGACGCAGAAGCGACGAGGAGATAAGAAGCGGTGGTAGGGTTTGAGGAGGGTGGTTATACGGGGGGTCACGGGGGGTGAGGGCGGCCACTGCGACAATTTATCATCCGGTGGGGCCACGGGGTGGGGCGGAGGAGGATGGGGGGATTTCTCTGCGACACTCGTCTGCCAGGGGTGCATCTGAACCGGCATATAATAATAATGATTTTTAAAAATTCTTTAGAACCTGAACATTTTGAAACAGTTGAATAAAAAACTTGTAGCATTGTAATGAAAAAAAGCGACTTTAATCAGCAGCAATGGTTTAGAAAAAGATAAACATTACTCTGCGGTAACGTAAAGGTTAGCATGCGCGCTTATCATTCCGGCGAATGCGGATTCGATTTCCAGATCTGTTGGATTTTTAAAAATCCAAAAATTCTGGATGCCCATTTGGTTGAGCAATTGTCTGACAAACAATTCTCGTAACAAATAGTCTGTCAAGACGTCTTCACAATGCGAAAGTTCACATACTCCACTTTCGGAATGAATATCTTCACTTGGTGTAAATTCATATGGTCTACTTTGCGAGTAAAAATGGTATAAAGTAAATCTGCAGAAAGTAATTATTTAGCCACTACATAAAGGAAAAAGAACGTAACCCTCAGTTTTTTTCAGAATGGTTTTTTTCAATAATCACAATGTATACAAATTAATACAGGTTCTATTAAATACATATACACTTCAAATGCCAAATCAGTATTTAAATATAGCTTTTAACTTTGAGAAAAAAAATGCCTTGTCAAATTTGAAACCAGGAAAAAAGTCTTCCACTAAATCTATTCTATCGATTTCTTTTTATAAACTTATCAAATTAATAACAGATTAGGTAAATAAAACACTAGTTTTAGTCTACATGGATTTCAATGTTATTTCATTTAATATTTTAAGTTTCCCCTAAAATCATTAGATAAATATTTTTGTGCCTAATGTATAATTTGTTTTTTGTGGTTTACGTCCCTTCCAGATTCGATATGAAATATGATCAAAATGAAAGAAATAAAAAACATCATAATTACATGTGTTTGAATGATAAAAAAATTTGTTGATGTTTTTTTTGTTAATTTTTTAATCTTATTTCAGGCTACACCCCTTCACACAATTATAGTTGCATGTAACACTTATATCTATGTGTCTCTCCTAGTCTCCTGGTACCAGGTGAATTCTACAGATTACAGAATTCTCCACACTCTCTCACACAAATATACAAACACTGCCAAAGAGATAGATACAGAATACCCACATCCAACACCGCACCTATCAAACGAATACATGCACGATATAATAAATGTGCATTTGATAGAAGAATTTTCAATATCCATACATATTCAAATGCAAAGTAAGCCATATGATAAGACTTACATAATAATTACACCGTGCACAACGACAGATTTTGTGATATCCTAAAAACAAGCTGACACATAACGAAAGTTTTTTTTATTTTATGTTTTCCAGTAAACATCTTTTTAATTAATAGATTTTAATAAATACAGTGATATCAGTATTCAATTTGATTGTTATGAAAGAAACAACTTCGTTAGCATAACACTATGTTCGATTCAAATATGGAGCATGTGATTGCTTTATAGTAAGAATTACCTTTGATTTTATGACATATTTATACTAATTTTGTATTGTATACAATAAAATTTAACAATTCCGAAAATGTGCCTGCATTTTTGCAACACATCAAATCACAAATGGCTGTTTACAGCGTGAAAAATTGTAATTTGTATGCACGAACAAGTCAGTTATCGTCAACAGCAGCTAATCAACTTAGTGTGGATTAAAGCCTCTCCCAGCATGTATTTATAGTATATCGGACTCTATGTGTTAAGCCGGTAATTATCCTTTATTATATTGGATATTTCCTGGAAGATTACATATTAATATATTTGTACAGAAGATCAATAAAAATTCTGATTCGATTTTATTAAATATATCGTTCGTTACTAACATATGACAAAATTGTCGCATATGTAGATTCATTATAAGAATTCTCGGCATAATAAAATGGTGTACTTTTGATATAATTTATACAATGCATTTTATATAATTAATCGAATTCAGTAATTAAGAAATAGACGTCTTGAAATTTCATATAAATTGCAAGATAATTAATAATAGATACGATACATAATAATACAAGTAATATGTATACGAAATAATGTCACCCCGGTAGCGTAGCTGGTAGCGTTCGCGCCTAGTAATCCGGGGAATGCGGGCTTGATTTCTCATCTGTCAGATTTAAAAAATCTAAAAATGCAGGTCTGATAAACAATTCTCGTGAAAAATAATCTGTCATGATGTTTTCACGTTGCGGAGATCAATATACTCCTCTTTCGGAGTGGATATCTTTACACTGTGTAGATCCGTATGCTCTACTTTGGGAGCGAAAATGGTATAAAAATATATAATTAATCGTTTTGTATAAAAAAATTATCCAAATGGCTCATTTGCATGGATTAATTTATGAGTAATAAAGATATATGGTAGTTCAGTTACTTGTCAAACCCCTTTTGCAGACATGTGAGTATAGCTGGTGCCGTCGAGGGTAGTGAAGAAAACGGGAGGTAGGATAAGAAGGTGTAATCGGCCTCTTTGCAATCGTAAACATCGCCCTGAATGACTTGTAGAAGTCTCCTCATGGCTTTATTGTTTTACAGAACTTTGTACAGGCAACAGAAACATTTTTATGGAAACTACTGTGTTTTTAAAACTATTTTGTATATAATTTAATTTGTGAGCTCTATTCAATAAACAAAGCTGTTCTTTAAACTAGCATGAAAAATAATATTACATATCTATAATATAAGTTTTGTACATTATCAAGATAACGATGTAGAAGGTATAAGTGGAAAAATCCCCGGTAGCCGAAGGAGTAACGTGCGTTGTTCAAAGTCGGAGTTTGCAGGTTTGATTCCCACAGCTGCTGAATTTTTGAGAATCCAAAGATAGGAATAGATAAAACAATTGGCTGGCAATGATTTTTTGTAAAAGAGTCTGTCAACATACATCTTGACTATGCGAGAACTTTCGGAGCGGACATAGTATCGATAGAAATAGAAATTAAATATCACAATTGGGAAATTTAAGAATGAGGTTTCATAAACATGATTTCGTAACGTCAGCGCTCAAGACAATACCGCTCGCTGATAAAATGGCGCTAGACAAGAATGGCGCAAAGACATGAGCGCGTAAAAAAACGAAAAAAAAAACACTATGCATACTTTCCAATTGAATTAGAACTAAAATGTAAACTATATAATCATCAGTATATAATATCAATGCGGGTTCAATTCCCCATCTGTCAGATTTAAAAAAGCCGAAGAATGCAGGACTGAATGCCCATTGGGTTGATCAATGACAAACAATTCCCTATCTATATACTCTACTTTCGAAATAGATATTTTTACATTGTGCACTTCCACATGCTCCACTTTGAAAACAAATATAGTATGTATAAAAAAATTGTCAAAAATAAGTATTAGTTCTATTTCAGGAGTGCGTATAGTCCTACTGTGGAAATCCATATGGTCCAATGATAAAAAAGAACATTTCACATTGGATTATTTAGGTGACAAAAGTATTATGGCTTTAATGTTGATTAACATAAGGAATCACTGTACTAGAGTATAAAAGAAATGCACGTGTATAACTGTTGTATTTTTATTATGGCTTAATTTTTTGTTTTTAAAAGATGCAAAAATAAAATTTGTGGTAGATTTTCTACGCCACTAACGAAAACTGACAAGGGATGATACCCATTTTTAGACAAGAGAGGACGGTTCACCACTTCATCTAGATAGGAAAAGGCTGTAGGACATAGTGCCTCTTAATGGATACTTTGAGAGTAAGAAAAGTGCATTTTTACTGCTTTCATAGTAGCGGTCAATCCGCCCTGGGAAAACAAGTTTCGCTCGAGCCCAACGAGAAAAACTGGCCGCCGATGCGGGGAAAGCCCGGTCGGGAAATTGAAGATTCGTCTAGTGTTAACCGTTCGAAATGGGCCATTTCGTAGTTTTAGTTAGTAGACTCTTATTTACGGGGTCCAAATGGTTTTCGGATCGACATTATGCGGAAATGTACTCAACGGAAGGGGGATGAAATAAGCACTTCCTGCGACCATCTTTAAAAATGTGGTAAATACTCACCTTCAAAATTATAATAAAAAAATTAATACTTTTTCATAGGATTGTATTTAGATTAGAATTCTATCTACACAGTGTGAAGATATCCACCCCGAAATAGCAGTATATGAGTCTCCGCAATGTGAAGAGGTCTTGACTGATTATTTTTCATGAGAATTATTTGTCAGACAAATACTCAACCCAATGAGCATCCAGCCCAAATCGAAAATCGAGCCCGCATTCCCGGGATTTTCAGGCGCGTCCGCTAATAACTATGCTACCAGGGAGACAGTATAAGTTTAAATATTGCATAACAAAATTTCAGAAAGGTTTATAAATACTTAAGTGACCTCAATTGCGATTTGTTTACCATGTCAATAGCTATAATTTAACGAGCTTTTGGATTTCAACAGTGTGAAGATGAATGCAATAGAAGTGGATTAAATGAAGTGCACTTTATGCACAGTTGTCATTTCTATATGACCTTGAAAAGCGAATTATTACCAGTAAAATTGGATTCCAATTGTATTTGTCCATTCGTCTTATCATTTCCGTGATGATACTATTTTTAACTCTCTGGCTGCTATGATTTTTACCAAAACCCAGCAATTTCTTCCATTTGTAATCATTGTTGATAAGAAAACGTTGTGCTTAAATATACCACCAATACAATGCATGGAAATTGTACATAATATTTTAAGAAAAATCCAAGCGCAAAGGTGCAAAATGAGTGCTATTGGTGTGTGTTGATCTCAATATGAACAACTGTGTATCGTAGTTAATGAATTCTGTTTGAATACATTATTACATTATTGACTTCTATTATGCTTGATGTATTATACGATGGATTGAAATAAACATTGAACAAAATATAATGAAACTTGCCCAAGCCAACAGCTATAACAAATATCATAGTAAATTATGAATAAGAGATATAAATATTGCTTCATAGTAGCATCACGTAAGCTAGAATGTAAATGATACTTTGTTTTTCTTGAATTGTGTTTGTAATTATACAGCTATGACCATTAGAACTCCTTACCCATATAAGGCATTAGGAAAATTATAAGAGCAGATGCCTCGTTGGCCGTATAATATAAACACAGCACAACAAATACTTACTGCTGTTATACAAAATTAGGGCAATTAACGTAAAAGCTGGCCATGCGACAGGTCCTTCTAGCTAGAGTCGTTTTAGTAAAATGTCTAAGGCAGCTCGCGCACAAGTATTGCTGTCAATTTCAAATGACAATTTTTTGGCAAAATCATTTTAGTAAAATTTTATTGTCACCTGGTAGCCGCAAAAGATGAATAGATACACACAAAGTGGTTTATTTGTGAGAATTGAGGGAGTAAATTATACTGTTGTAAGAAAATTGATCAGATTGCATGGCGTTTCGTTATAACCAGTCAGTATCCTAAAATTATAATGTGAAATGTGAATGTTATACATTGAATTTTTATTCAAGCATATGGATCTATACAAAAAAGCCGCTTCGTGTCCACACCTGTTATGCAGGCGTATACCATGGCGTAAAGGGCATGAGGCGCTTTTCATAAATGCTATAAATGTCCCAGGAGCAGCTTCCCAAGACTTTGGTTAGCGTGCACTAAAGCGTCCGTGATTGCTATTCTAACTAATTATTTCCTGTTAATAGCTAGCCTTGTCGAGAAGAGACCTTTTCGTTCATATAGTGTGAAGATATCTAATCTGAAAATGGAGTGGAGGGCAAAGACGCGCTCGTATTAAGCGGTATCAAATAAGGGTCGGCAAAAGTAGCGAAAACGATATAAATGCTCCTAACGTACGACCCTTCTGGAGGTCACACAACAATAATTTATTTTTTAATATTCAATTTTAATAATTTCCGCATTTAATAGTTTGATTTTAGCCATGTATAAGTTAGCATTTATGACAAGAATGATTGAAATAATAAAATAAGCAACATTTAGGATTATTTACAACGAGCAAACTATGTGTGCGAGTCCACTAAATAAAATGCCTTACGTGTAAACATGGAGGTATGTATGGCGGTGTTAATGTATTAGGTACCAGGGTGGCATGTTAATGCGACTGAGTATTTTGTTAATGATTTATGGAAGACAAAAGACGATGGAGCATACGCTAATGATAATCAAATTGAAAGCACCGTACATCTACTTACTTACACGACAAACTGAGATTTTTCTACTCGAGAACTTTTGCTACCCTGATACATTTTATTGTTATTGTCAATGTTTACGTATGAAAAAAAATATGTCTTTATCTAATAGAGATTTTTATACTTATTTTTTTATGGTAGACATATTCACACTACTGACATTTATATGCCACATCTTTGCATTGACAATGATAAAAAAATTATCATATTCAAGATAAAGATAGAGTAAAAATAAACAATGGAATATACCATATATATTTTTACATATAAGAAAAAAATATTAACAATTTTCGGGCGGTATAATTTTATTCTGGCCTTAAGCGAACGTCTCAAGATTTTTGTCTCCTTCTAAATTCATTTCTAATCATATCTCTTTCTCTCTAATTGTCACTGTAATATTGTGTTACCCGAAGTAAGGAATTGCACCTGAATAAGCACAAATACGTTAGATAAGGAATGAATCAATCTAATTATAATTATTATGCGTTTGATTATTTATTTGATCGTTTTGTGTTTGGAATGATATCTAATTAATGTAACATCTATCTATTTACATAAATAAAAATGAAAATCTTCGTTTGTTCAAAATCTTAAATCTCCGAAAGTTATTCACTGATTACTTTGAAACTTTGACACGACGTTGCATTCCAATACGCGCGTGTTTTTATAAACTACCATTATTTAGACGTCGCACTTGTGATGGATAAAAACACTTTTTTTTTAACAGCGTCATTATTTTTAACCAGATTGAGCGAGCTGCAGCAACGCGTTGCCGGGTACAGCTAGTTTATAATAAATACAGTATACTCGATTATAAAAACAATGATTTTTTAATGGATAAAAGTTTGTTCTACTTTTTATTTTAAGAATGTTTAATTAAATCGGAATTTTATAACACTTAATAGCCCGCCAAGTAATTGAACGTATGTATAGGGACTACAATAATCATAAGTTTCGTTTAATCATAAGCTTACATAAGCTTTTTTAAACGAAGTAACAACTTTCCTCTTCTGAATTCTGGTGCCCGGATAATCTCATATTATGGAATACGGTGCATTACAGGCGATTAAAGATGGCGTCCCCCCCCTCCGGTAAGGCTGCGCGGCCGCAGTTGGGCAGCGTGCGTCGCGAGGCTCTCCCGCTCGACAATTAGCTGGCCTCAGTAATTACTGTTAATTGTTTCCCCCTCGTGCTTATATTCCAAACCTAGTGGGCGGAAAACAGACATCTGTTTTATGTTATCCTGGTCTATAGTCGTTCATAATAGACTGCCAATGGACAAACAATTTCGATATTTTTACCGATTAAATGAAGCAATTTAGTAATTTAACTTCTTCCACAACTACTTCTCAAGGTGGAGCATGTGCACACCACATGCCGCCTCCAAGAATCCCTTAATGAATATCAAATGACAATGGCGCATATGAATCCCAACAGTGTAAAAATGGCCACCCCAAAACAGCACACGCTAACATCCCAATCACTAGAAGAGCAATTACGTGGAGGTTTTTATGATTCACTAGCTGTACCCGGCCACGCGTTGCTGTGGCTCAGTCTGATTAAAAATAACGGTGCAGTTTTTCAAGAAAGTATAGTTTTACCTGCCAAAGATGTAACATCTATATAATAACATGCACGTATTGAAATGCAACGTTTTGTCAAAAGTTCAAAGCAATCAATGAAGAACTTTCAGAGATTTAAGATTTTGAACAAACGAACATCTAAATTTTTATTTATAAAGATTATGCTAAACTGGAACTAATCATATTTTAAATCTGTTAAAATATTGTAAATGCAACTATAGTATTTGAATCAGAGTCTGGTCTGTCTATTCTTCAAGCCAACCGGATTTCAGCGTCATGGAAGGCCACTAAATATTATCTATGAAATGTATTCTGCAGAGAAACAGGATGCAGATATGACTTGTGAAGACGCAAGAATATTGGCGGACGACAGGGCATATGGTATTTTTTCGACTTATGCGTGGTCTTATTGATAACTCTGCCGCTCTGGCTAATAT